>PVIJ01007122.1:0-85409 GCA_004024925.1 Scalopus aquaticus | reverse complement strand
CACCCCAGTGGAATGTTTTACCAATGGTTCACATTCTCTCTCTCTGTCTCTGTGTCTCTTGTGAAAACACACACACACACACACACACACACACACTTGGTATTCAAGTATCTACTCTAATATCACCCTCAGGAAGGCCTTCCTTTTTTTTTTATATTTTTATTGTTATTTATGTCTTTTACATTTTGTATTCCCCTTGGGTAGCCCACCACCAATTCACCCGTGATCCATTTCCATGGTCCCTTGTGTTCTTTTCTATTCCATTTTGTGCCCTTATCCTCCCCTCCCATTCCCCCCCCCCCACCACTGAGTGTCTCTCTTCTATTTGGTTTCCTTATAGTCCTGTTATAAGTGAAACCATTTGATATTTTTCTTTTTCTTTCTGGCTTATTTCACTGAGTATGATTCCCTCTAATTCCATCCATGTTGCTGCAAACTGCATGTGTTTATCTTCTTTGAATGCTGAATAGTATCCCATTGTGTATATGTACCACATCTTCTTGATCCAGTCATCTATTTTTGGACATCTGGGTTGCTTCCATACCTTTGCTATTGTGAACAGTGCCGCAATGAATATGCGGGTGCATGTATCCTTTCAGATTAGTGTTTTTGTGTCCTTTGGGTAAATTCCCAAAAGTGGGATTGCTGGGTTGTATGGGAGCTCCATGTTTAGCAGTTTGAGGAATCGCCATACAGCTTTCCATAGTGGTTGGACCAGTTCACATTCCCACCAGCAGTGTAGAAGAGTTCCTTCCTAGCATGTATATGTATATCCCTTACCCCACACCCACCCACTTCTAGCACTTTTGCCGTCTTTACAGCAAAATTTGTCACAAAATCCTGAACTGCAGTGGGGGCTGTGGGATAGAGGTCCCCCCAGGGATACCCTCATAATATGTCGATCAAATCCCCAGAACTGGGTTGTGTGTGTGTATAAAATACATTTCTCAGATTCTCAACAAATATTGTTGGAAAAAAATGAACATCTCCCTTTAATTCCATCCTTTTCATTTGGAGGCCACTTTATTATGTAGGCTTCTGTAAAATACCTATAATCAAAGGTCTTTTATCTTTTTCAGTTAGATTTTAGGAGGATAGGATTTGTTGAAAGACTGAATGGGGAAATAGTTCAGTAAACTGTACTCACCTCTTAAAACATTTATTAGCTTTTACCACACCTATTGATGCTGTATTTTAGGAGCACTAACAACTAATAACTAGAGGAGAAGTAGGATGTAATATTTTAATATAGTCAAGGTTGAAGAATTTACGCCGATGGTAATTTATACCAGCTCACAGGTTTGGCATCTGTATTTTCAAAATACTGAATTTCTACACCTGTTTTAGAAATAAGAGAAAAACTATATGTGCAGTGGTCTGTTCTTCATGCCTGCATTATTTTCACTGAGTTTCTCAGAAAAAATAGTATTTTGAACAGCACTGGCCATAAATACTCCACTGCTAGAACTTCACTAATTGTATTACAATTTTCACCAACCTCTTTTTTTTTTAATTTTTTTAAATAGATATTTTATTTATTTTTGTTATTCGTATCTTTTACATTATTGTGTGTTCCCCATAAGTTACCCACCACCTGTTCACCCATGGAGCCATCACCATAGTCCTCCGTGCTCCCCTCTTCCCCCCTCTTGAGCCCTTCCCCTCCCCTCCTTCCCTGCTGAATGTCGCTTTCTTATTTGGCTCCCCTATATTCCTGTTATAAGTGAAACTATTTGATAATTTTCTCTTTCTTTCTGGCTTATTTCACTGATCATGATCCCCTCTAGGTCCATCCATGTTGCTGCGAATTGCATGACCAACCTCTTCTCACTAGGATATTATAGAAATAATAAGAATAACTAACATTTTTCTGAACTTTCTATGTAGTAGGCATTGTGCCAAGTCTTTTTCATACAATTCCTCATTTAATCCTTTCTACTTGATTAGGCAGGTAAAATTATATTATTCTCATCTTAGAGATGAGAAAACTGAGACTAAGAGAGGCCACACAGTTTCTCAAGATTTAAATCCTAGTCTATTACATTTCTAAGCCTCCACTCCTCGCTGCTTTGTAGACTCCCTCTTTTACTTCCTGGCAACCTCGCAATTAAAATTATCTGGTACCTGGAGACACATAGAAATCAGAGGTAAAGGTTTAGGGATCTTAAAATGGGCCAGAATCCCCCCACACCCATGTCTCTAATGATTCTACTTCTATAAATGACCAAAGAAAACCAGATTCCATACTAATTTGGGGAATGAATCCTTAGCTACCACAGAAATTTATGTAGCTGACCATCTTGGGGACGCAATTGTGAATAAGCCACATTGTGGTCCCTTGGAGAAGAAATGAGGAACATTGCTCTGCAGAACCAGCAGGAAGGAAGTGAGGCCAGAGGAAGAAGGAATGAGGTCCAGGAAAAGCTTCTCATCAAAGCCAAAAACTTTAAGAAAGTATATCTAACACCTCCTTATTACTCAGCACTTTCAGCTTTGATCTGAAGGGAAGAAGATGGTTCCGACTCCAGACTAGATTTATTTAAAACCTGAGGCATAGTCTCTTAGGCAACTTGAGTATTACATTTTTCCTACAGCCATTTTAAAGCTAATTAATTTATCAAGTACTTGCCAGTTTTCCCATTCTTGTTCATAACTACCTAAATCTTCAATTTCTAAAATGGTTTTGAAGTTACTTCCATTTCTTATGGTCTACTGGAGCCTTCCTTGATTTTTTTTCCATGTTTGCAATTTTATGGGAATACTGTGCTCCTAGATTTATTCATTTAAATGGTCAGAAAGTACATTATCGGATTAAATGCTGTAGAAACCCCTTACCCCAGCAGTTTTGCTGTATTAATGAGGTTATTAACCCTTCAGTGAGTTGAAGGCTACATCTGAACCTGGCAGGTTATCTGAGGTACTAATTTTTAAAAGTAATTTAAGCTCTTATTCTATTTTTCCAGTTTTTCAGAAGGCAAATTCACGTACATTGTCTGTACAAAATGAAAGTATTAAATAAAATTCATGATACATTGAATTATGTGCTTTATTTTTACATACATGCCTCACATTCCCACATATCAATAAATAAGTCAGAATTTGACTACAAGCTCTATCTTCCTCTAAAACCCATCTTCTTTCTAATGTACTTCGTTCCAATCATAAAATATTTAATTAAATGAAGTTTTGATAGCTGTTTAATATGATCAATGCAGGCAGCCAAATAGAATAATTAAGAATCTAAAATAGCTATTTTGCTTTGACTATTTGGCTTATTTAATTGTCCACAGTTACAAGTTAAGCAGATAATTGTAAACTCTCTAAATTACTTGAGGTTATGTGGACATAAGGCTGATGCTATTTTATTCTGTCTCTAATTATTTTTAATTTAATATTCCTAATAGCTTATTGCCTAGTGTGTATCCTAAAAGGTAGAGAAAGGTACATTTTGAGGGGGTCTTCAGTTCTGTATGCTCAGTAGTCCTTAGAGTGGAGGCAGGTATACCAGCTTTAAAGAAACTCCATTAACAAGTCCTGCCACAGATATGCCAGAAAGTAATGATTTTTCCACAAAACAAATCTTCCCTCTTAAAGGGATTCACCATAGATTTTGTTTAATTAGTAACAGCCTTAGTATATTTTGAATGTTATTTTAATATTTGAGTGTGAAGTACAATGTATTTCCTTTTAGAAATACATTGACCCTGTTAAGCCAGATACATCTGTACCTTGAATTGATTATAGAGAGCACAAAATACATCCTTCATAGGCTCTCATTCATCACTTTAATAATTTTAAAAGCAAACAGGGACCAGTCCAGAGATGAAGAGAAATATGGGTGTGAGTTTGGTCACCCAAGTTTGTTCTAATGATCAGTATTTCAAATTTTCTAAAACTTTGGGAGGAAATGTAATAATATATTACCTCGCACCCTTCCCAATTTCTGAAGTAGCATTTTGACTGGGAATTAGGTAAAATTTATTCTGTATATAATGCATATGAAGATGTTTAAGCTGTAATTACGTGCAATTTGAAGAGAATGTTCTTTCAGTGGAATGAAGATTGACCTACTCAGGAATATTAAAATATACAGAGGTTCATACTTTTGTGATAATATTTTATCATTTTGAAAACTTATTCTTAATAGACCCCACATTACATTTCAGTAAAGTGGTTTCATTTTCTTTAACAACCATTAATAGCTATTAGAGGTTAAAAAAAAGGCTTTATATAGATCATTAAAGTACACTTAAGTAATTTGTAATTGACAATTAAATCAGCATGGCAATGCATTATCATAAGTTTGATAGATGTGCCTTTTTTTAAAGTACTGAGAAGAAAGGGCCCCTTTGTAAGACACCCCACTACAGACTATTCTTGCATTTTAATTGATCACAAAGAACACATTGTCTCCATATATGTGCTTGGTAATCATCTTTTACAAGTTTCCTTTTGTGAGGTTTTTGATGCTGTGTGTGGGAGTTTGGTTCATACTAGAGAGTGTCCTGGTAGAATCTGGAATTAGCAGCAGGCACATTTAAACCTTTATCCTTGCAATTGTTGCAACAGAGAGATTAATCAGAGCTTTCATTTTGAAAGCCCAGATTCCTCCTCTCTTCTATCCTTTCCCTCCATCTCTCTAAAGACCCATGAATGTGGGCCCAAGAGACAGGGTCTCCATGTTACCATGACAATAGCCACACTGGAGCTGGGCTGCATTCCAGGGCAGCCAATGAGCATCCGCCTTATCCTAACAAATTATAGAAGCAGCATGTGGGCCTGTTTGTAAAATTTGTACTATTCATTCTGTCCCCTAGGAAATTCACTATCTCAAAATTTTGGCTAAAATAGTTTCAATATTAAGACCCAAATTCAGAAATGGAACTGTACTTGAGAGGGAATTGTAATCATTTATTTTTTCCTTGAGTGGGACTTAAAAAATTTTATAGATATTTGATTAATTTCCATTTTTTTCATTTCCTTCACAATACCATGCTAATGGAACTTAACCATTTAGTGTAAATTTTAAAAACAGAGTATATTCTCTGTATTTCTAACTATGAAGAAAGCAATAAATTAAAAAGATTCACTTCTCTATAATTTGCTATACCCCCAGATAGGTCAAAGATCAGTCAGTAGAGTTTTCCTCAGTGTCTAAGAAAAACATTTTATAATATGGACACTGTCAAGTCTTTCGTGAGTTGCCTTAATCTCATAAAGATTTGTCTGCTTTCCTAAATCTTCCCACTGTAATTTAATTTATAAATGTTATGGATTTTTGCATGAGAAATGCATCATATAAAAAGTAAAAAAAGAATGATGAGTGATTTTTCAGTACTTCTTAAAATATTGAAATTAATGAGCTAGTGACACCCAATTAGGAGAAATTAATATTTTGATTTAAATAAAAAGAAAGGAACCTCCTACAATCAAGCTACATACTGTCCTATAGTTCCACACATAGTTCCACAATAAGTTTCCAAAAATTAGGCTGAGTAAATTCAAAAGTTCAAGCCCCTCTTAAAGTGACCATGTCCCTATTGCAATGAGTAGTTCTAGGATCCCTCCATGCCTACCTGTCCCAGGGTGACCAGACTCCCTAAGGGCATGTGACATAGGAGTGAGAGATTAGAATTTCAGTGAGGTGTATTCCTGTGGCAGTGGGTGTACATGAGCATATGAAAGGGGACTGCTCTGGGCCCTCTGCTCTGTGCCTGGGGGCACAACGGGTTAAATCTCAGCACTGAGAAGCTGTCTGCAGCCACTGCAGCAGGATTTCGATCTGGGCCAGGAAGCTTCCCACATGGTGCAGCAGATCTCCTGTCTCGCCCACTGCTCCCCTCAGCAGTATACTTCAGTAGGTCTGCCTGTTCTGCTTCCCACTCTATTTCTGGTGAATTCTCGCTACCACAGACCTCTGACCTACACCCCAGTTCTTGTATGCATAAATAAATAAATCTTTAAAAATAAATAAAAAGAAAGAGGACTGCTCTGCCCTAAGACGGAGGCCTCTATCTCAAGGATGTTCAGAGTGTGTCAATGGCTTATTTTATGGCAAGAAGCTACAAGTCACCAATAGAGTTTTTGAACGTCAGGCATGGATACACTTCTTGGCAGAGTGATCTTTAATTTTCAAATCATGCCATCTCACCACTCTTCTGCTACTTGAAACTTGTTTCAAGGTATTAATGGAAGTAATTAAGGTTGTCAAGGCTGTGGAGATGCTTGATTGCAAAAAGTAAGGAGCAAAATGGTTGACAACTTTAGAATATCTGGCCAGTTAGTATTGAAAACATTATAACTGCTCCTCAGAAATATATTTTTTTCATTTCTGTTAATGTAGTAATTCACTAAGTGAGAGTAGTCTTTCCTAAAATTGGAGAATTTCCAAAATATGAATGATTTTTGTATATGTTATACTAAGCTGAGGTAAATATATACTACTTAGTTGAATGAAGTATGTTAAAAGAAAGCAAATCTGTCACAATAAGGCTGCATTAAATGTGTTTCTAATGCTCAAATTATGTCATTTACTTTTTAACACTTTACTTAAAAGAATTATATTCTGTGGGATTTCTAGTTAAGATGACTTAAGGGCCCAGATATAATTCAAAAATAGAGAAAAAATGAAAGGACAAAATAAAGAAAGGACTGTCTTCCATAACTAGTTATGGTTTGCATCAAAATAAAAAGATACTTTCATTGTAGAAAAATCTTTCAATATGATGCATCAGTTCAGTAACAAAAAAAAAAAAAACAAAAAACACCTCAAGATATATTCAATGAAATTAAATATTTCTAAGAAGTTCAAAAAATCTCTTAGAAAACCAGGAAAACAAAAGAACTTTTAAAACTCAATAAAAGAACAGCGGGCCTCCCTGGTGGCGCAGCAGTTGAGCGCTGCACTGTGGAGCTGTCGGCAGCATGCGATATAAGTTCGACGCCCAGCCTGGGAGAATCCCACATGGTGCGGCAGACCTCTCCTGCCTTGCCCGCTGCTCTCCTCAGCAGTGTATTTCTGATCTGCCTGTTCTGCTCCCCACTCTGCCTCTGGTGACCCCTCTCGCCGCCCCACACCTCTGGCCTGTACCCCAGCTTGTATGTATAAATAAATAAATCTTTAAAAAAAATAAAAAATAAAAGAACAGCTACCTTAAACCAACCATTAGGCAAGAGATAAGCACCAGAGCAAATCATCATCACTCATTACATAGTGTTCTAGAAGCCGGTCATGGAAATACAACATGGAACTGAGATAACAAATATGCTAATTAGAAACACAAAAATAAAAATTTCTAAACATGAAAAATCATGATGATCAACTATAAATCATGAAGAGTTTAAGCAGACTATACTACTATTTAAAATCACTAACTTTACTATAACTCAATAATAAAAGACATGGACACTATTTGAAGAGAGCATGAAGTGCTCTCTGAGAGAAAAATAAATTTAGATTTTAATAAGTTTTGAGCTAACTCATATTTCCAAATGGAATGAACAAGTACTAAAGATGTTCCATTTTCCCAAGTAAATCTAAGTGTTCAATTTAAAGAGCATCAAATTCTGAACTTCAACTTAGTGTTCCCCTTTCAAAGGAAAGAATAATGATTAGGATAACTTGACAGACCAGATTTTATAAAACACGGCAAACAAGTTTTCATACTTAAAACAATGAATTAATAAGAAATAACAGAGAGATTCAGCAGCAATGAATCTTAGACATCAGCACACACAAAATGCTCAGAATTACTGGGAAAAGAAGGATCCCATAATAAAGATACAGATAAAACAGCTTATCTGTGAAAGATGGAAAATTCAGGTTTTCTGAACGAATCAAATAGTAAAAATAAAAACCAAACAAATACAAAAGTAAATAGCATTAATCTACTTTCAGGGTGGGCAAGACTTTTTTTTTTTAATTTTTTTTTATTATTGTTATTTATGTCTTTTACATTTTGTATTCCCCTTGGGTAGCCCACCACCAATTCACCTGTGATCCATCTCCATGGTCCCTTGTGTTCTTTTCTATTCCATTTTGTGCCCTTATCCTCCCCTCCCCCCTCACCCCCCCTCACCCACTGAGTGTCTCTCTCCTATTTGGTTTCCCTATAGTCCTGTTATAAGTGAAACTGGCAAGACTTTTTATGTAAAACCCAAATTTATAAGGGAAGTTATTGAGATATTTAGTTATATAAAATTGTTTTAATACATTACCAGAAAAAAATTCAATTAAAATGAAATGAAAACCTGGGGTGTGAGGGAGGAATTAAATCCTTTTTTAAGAATTAAAATGCAGAAACTGAGAACTGCTACAACTCTATTTAAAAATCACCAGTTTATGACTAAGGTATATATAAACTGACAATTTCATAAAGGAAGACCAATGAAGAAAAACATTGGTTATAATGTTTATTATTATGCAAATAAAATAGTAAGGTAACATGTTTTACCCAATGCATTTGCAAATCAAAAATTAAATACTGGTCCCTGATTTGAGTCATATATCCTGTCCTGTGGAAAGGATTAAGTGGCAGATATGTTAAGACTTTAATAGAAATGTCCACAAACACTCATATCTGAGAATTTCCATCTCAATGTTATATATGACAGTAGAAGGGAAGAAACACCCCTAATATCTAACCTTAGGGAGGTAGTTAAATAAATTGTGGGACATCAGTAAAAGGAAATAAAGTGCACTTCTTAGAAAACATTCTCAAAAATTATTGGGGTAGAAAAATGTCTAATGTTAAAAAAAGGGATTACAAGCTGTATGATGAAGACAACTCCAGTTTTATATAAAAGATGAAGTATATGCATTTAAAAGAACTAAAAGGAAAGAAATGTACCAAAAGTTATATGATTATTTTTTCATAGTCAGATTTAGGTGATGATGATTTTTCTACTTTATACTTATCTGTATTTCTGAAAAATATTGTGAACCCGAATTGCTTTTATAATCATTAAAAACAGGCACTATTTTTTAAAAAAATCACAGTCCATGTCCAAATTATCACTAAATCTGAGTTAATGGCATCTAAATTAAGAACATTTTAATAGTAAGGTTTTAATAGTATTATATGCTCAGTGGGAATTCAGTATATTATATTGATGTTTCATTTGTAGCAAAAGTCTAAATATAAACCAAAAATGGAAATTATTTTCCAGAAACTTTTGGATGAATAATTGTTACAAACCTAGTTTTGTATCTGCCTGAACTGCCTGGAGTAGATTCAGTAAGTTGCCCAAACATACCAACTGCCACACTCTTCTACTATGTCAATAAAGTGTGGGTATCATTGGGGGCAGTCTCTGTTTCAAGTGATCTTGTATAATCTCCATAGCTTTGCAGATATTTGTCATGGAGCCCTCATTTATAGAAATGGGAATGAGATGTATTCAAGTGCTTACAGCATTTATTTACACATACACACACCCGTACATGTGGGGGGGGGCGGTATGTGTGTGTATGTTTTTCCATTATGTATTCCTTTTTGGAGTTCAGAGCTTAGGCAGAGAAAACATAAGTTTGGTGGATATAACTTTGAAATATATATAACCTCATCTTTTATTTCAAGTTATGATTGACACCAAACAAAATGGAGCCTAGCTCTTTGTCCTCCAAAATGCAGGGAAATGTGTGTGTGTGTGTGTGTGTGTGTGTGTGTGTGTGTGTGTGTGTGTCTGAGATGTTGGATTTGCTGTGTATACCATGTCAGTGTGTGTGGTTGTTCAGTGTAAGCTTGAAAAGTTCATTTGAAGACACTAAAGAGTTTGGCAACTTCCATTTTTTTTTAAGATTTATTTATTTATGCATACAAGCTGGGGTACAGACCAGAGGTGTGGGGAGGCAAGAGGGTTCACCAGAGACAGAGTGGGAGCAGAACAGGCAGGTGGACAAAAAACACACTGCTGAGGGGAGCAGCGGACGAGGCAGGAGAGGTCTGCCACGCCCTGTGGGAATCTCCCTGGCCGGGCATCGAACTCACGTCGCCACTGCCAACAGCTCCACAGCACAGCGCCTAACTGCTGCGCCACCGGGGAGGTCCAGTTTGGCAACTTTCAATTGATACCTCCTGCAATCTAATGACAGACCCATGACACAAGTGCTAAAGGAATATAACCATGATCTCAGTTGGAAGGAAGGATTCCTGCTGTGGAGACCTGCTTTCAATTCCCCCAAGTGTGCCTGGAGAGCAGGCTGTGTATACCTCTGGTGACCAGACTGAGACTTCAATACAGTTTCACCCCACCCTTTCCACAACAAAACCCAAAAACCACCTGTAGGTTTAGGTGGTCATAAACTTACACATCAGAATGAATGATTCCACAGAGACAAGGTTACTGAAGGAAGAATAGGGAAGTTACACCTGCCAGTGATTTCTTTTCTTCATTTGGGAAGGAAAAGCCTCACACTTCATCTTTAGTCAGTTTCCCTAATATAGACACAGACCCAGAAGCTTTTATTGCCAGGTGCTCCACAACTTATAAGAGTTAAGACCAGAAAAAAATTATGTTTTTTCCAAGATTACTAAGGTCACATGGAAGCTTTGTGACCTTTTGAACCTTTGATCATCTGAAAATTAAAGGCAGATAACTAGTGCATGATCGTGTGTGGACCACATTAAGCTTGCACTTGTTTTTACATTCATCGCCTTCAGTTCCATCCTCATCTCTTATTTTCTCCTTCCTAAAACACCGCTTGTGCCAGGCCTCTCTCCATTGTGGTTCTTTAATCACGTGGTCATTTTTTTTTTATCTATTATGCAACAAACATTTATTGAGCAGGTACCTTGGTAAGCATTGGAGATAAGGAAGTTATTGTGGTTCGTAATCTCAAGAAGCCAACACTCTAGTTGGAGCAGAGCAAAGAAAAGTAATTTGTAGGTCATTTGCTGCCATACAGTTGTAAACAAGTGATTCCACGGTATTGTGGCTCACACATTTATTCTTACACTGTGAGTCTGCAGGTCAGCTGTACTTGGAGACCTATGTTGGGCAGCCCACTTTCAGGCTGTGAGTCAGCCAAATTCAGCTCCAGACTGTGAGTTGGGCTTAGATCTTCACCATGTGTGTTTGTTTTGAGGCCCAGGTGGAGAAGGGGCGGCAGATTTTCTGGGGCATGCTTCTTTTGTGGCAGGGCACGGAGTATAAAAACCCAAACCAAACTACACAAGCACATTTAACATAATGCCTGCTAATACTCAACAGCTAAAGCAAGCCACATTGCCAAGACCAAGGTCAGTGGAGTAAGGAAATACATCCCACAACCTCTAGTGCACTCCAGGGTCACAAGGCGGGATGGCAGGAGGAGGGGGGCATGAATAATTGGCAAGATAATCTGCAATATAAATCATGACAATAGAGTACAAGATAAATTGCACAAGAGTAGTATATTCAGAGAGAGAGAAAACATATATCTAGCACTTAGAGAAAGTACAGAGAAATATCTCAAAGAAGGGGTGTGTATCAGCCAAGTTCAACCAGAGAAGTAGATCCAGTAGGATGGATGGATGGATCAAAAATTTCAGTTTGCACAGTTGTGGCAGTGGGTTAAGCATCCTCTGTAATCTACTAATACTGCATCTAATGCTGAAACTTGACATCCACAGACCCAACAGTCAAGGAAGGAAAATGGATACAATGCAGGGGAGGCCAGGGACAGGCTAGCCCCCATACAGAGTGAATGTATTCTTGGATGGACTGAGACACATGTCAGTTCCTGTTGCATCTGCCTGGGGACCTCGCTGATAGAGGCAAACACGTACAGTTACCCAAAAATCAGAGGTGCTCAGGGAGGTTGAGGGGAAGACAGAACAGGTACAGACCCAGCTGCTGCTTCATACCAAGAGGCCAATCAGCACATCAACAGCCGTGTGCAACATGATTGTTGCTCCCTTCTGTCATTCATATCCCTTGAGAATCTTCCTGGTGGTTCATCCTCACCAGACAACACATACCAAAAAAGAGGTGGATTTTGGGAAATGTAGTTCAGCCAAATCAAGTTGACCCATTACAGAGCCATCAAGAGTGAACTCTAATTTAGCTAGTAGAAAGAATAAATTAGGAAATGCTTTCAGGGAAGGTGATCTTTAAAGATGATCAGGAAGGAGAAATAGCAACCTAGCAGGCACAGAGGGTGGAAAAAGTAAGGCTCAGGGGTGTGGACCTCCTGGTGGGAGAGCCCCACAGGCAATCCCATCAGGAACATGGCCCTCCTTGAAACTGAAAGTAACTCCCTGTGGCAGAAGAGGATGCACACCAGGGTATGATGAAGCACTTTAGGAAAAGGAAGTTGGGAGCCATTACAAAAGTCGGGCTTGTGTACTTGCTAAGGAAGTTATAAGGAAAGGGAAGTCAGTCCTGGATTGGGTGTCTTCAGAAAGTACTTGGTATTGTTATAGACTGAACTGTTTTTTCCCAAAATTCGTAGACTGAAGACCTATCCCCCACTATCTCACAGTGCAACTGTATTTGAAGATAGAGTTTTAAAGGAGGTATTTAAGATTAATGAGGTTTTATGTGTTGTAGCCAATGGAACTGGTGTCTCTTTAAGAAGATGAAAGATACATGTACATAAAGGAGAGTCCTTGGGAAGACAGAGTGAGAAGGCAACTGTCTACAAGTTAAGTCACCAGGTCTCAGGAGAAACCAAACCTGCCCACACACTGATCTTGATTTCCAGTCTCAAAGCTGTGAGAATGTTTATTTCTCTCACTTAAGCCTATGCTACCCCTACTCTAGTCCACAGTATTTTGTTATGGAGTCCAACTCACACAGGACTTGTGGAAGTCTTTATCTGGACGGCAGAGCTAGAGTTGTCATTGGTAAGGCAGCAGTTGGGAGAAGGGGGCTAGATCACTATTTTTGTGGTTGCAATATCTTTGTCTTTCTCTTCTTCTAGGATGATGTCAAAGCCTGGTTGTTTTTGTATTCTCTAAGAGTTGTGTTTAGTTAGGAATACCGTGACTACCTGTCAGCTTTGGCCAGAGCCTTTTCTCACTGCCTCGTTGGCCTGGTTAGAGAGGATTCTCATTTACTGATGCGGAAATTACATCGAGTCCCCATTGCTTATTATGTTAAATACAGATTCCATTGCCTGATTTACAAGATTCATAGTCTGGCCTCACTCTTCTTCATTTCTTTCGTTTCCCCACATTTGTCAGTATTGGTGCATTCGTTTCTCTCTTTTCACTGTCTCCCACATAAACTATCCTCAGATTGGTCCCCACTGTTTGGGATAGCCTCACAATTTCTCTCCACGTCCACCAAAAGACAAGCACCCCTTAATATTCCCTCACATCTTCTCCCTCCCCTATCCGTGAAAAATTCTCAGATTGCTCCAGCCAACTCTTACCTTCTCTCCTTTCTCGGAACTCATGACACACAATATATCGTGGCAGTAAACTTTGTCTTGTTCTTTCTTTTTTTTTTTTAATTTTTTTTAACATTTATTTATCTGATGCCTACAAGCTGGGGTGTAGACCAGAGGTGTAGGATAGTGAGAGGATTCACCAGAGACAGAGTGGAAAGCAGAACAGGCAGAGAAACTGAAGTACACTGCTGAGAACAGCTGGCGAGGCAGGAGAGGTCTGCTGCACCATGTGGGAATCTCCCCGCCGTCCCGGTATCAAACTTGCGCTGCAGTGGCCCTGGACAGCCCCATGGTGCCACGCTCCACCCCTTGCGCCACCAGGGAGGCCCTCTTTCTTTCTTATAGGCAAGTTCTGTCTTTCCAAAAAGATGATATACTTCTTGAGAGACCTAGCACCTCTTTTGAGGTAAATTTTAGGTCACTTCGCAGTCCCTCAAAAAAAATATGTGGTAGGTTTATTTCATCAGTTTCTAGTTTAAAAACTGGGACCATAGATGTCTTTCCTTTGCTACTGAGATGATGTCCTTGATGTATATAACTAGCTTGCAAGTATTTTGAGCACCTATTTTTGGAGTATACTTTTGATGTTTATACTGAGTCCTGTGGCTAAGCAGAAATAAAGCTGGTGAGGAGGAGGGAACCATTGGAAAGCTTTGCCATGGGATCCAGCATGCACAAGGGCACAGAAGCAAGAGAAATCCCACATGTAAGGACTGGAAAGAATTTCATATGCTGAGAGCATAGTATGCCATGTGAGAAATCCCACATGGGCAGGTCGGAGATGCAGGCTAGTCTTGTGAGCCATGTTAAGTGACACGGACTTCAGCTTAAGGGTAGGAGAATATCTCTGAGGGGTTTTAAGCAGGAGCAACTGTGAGTGTACTTCAGTATCACTCAGCTGAATTATGTAGTGTGGATCAGATCCAGTAAGAATAGACTCCTTAGGAACGGTGAACCTGAATTAGGACAGGGTATATGGTGAAAAACAGGTGGGAGCTCGAGAAAGTATTGTTCAACTGACTCATTGTCTCCCTAGCAATTTTTACTCACAAGCATCCTAGGTCCTATATATTTATAAACATCAAATCGTGCTTATGGAATTACTGATGATGCAAAGTTTCATTTATCTGGGTGTGTATGGGGTGTTGCGTTCGCTCACTGTCAGGCAGCTGAACACTCCTGTGCTTTTCTCTAAGGAGTTCATACTTAACTATTTCATACTTAACTAAAAAAATATTGAAAACATTCAACCCAGGAAATGTCATCCAAGTCTAGACTTTATAGTTCCTCATAACTCGTGGAATGCTGATCTGGAAGAATTCATAGAAACCTTCAAAAACTGCTTTTGCTGTTGATTTTTTAAGCTATTGAATATTGGATGCAACCAGCCTATTGGAAGCATATAAGCTTGTTGGTAATATTCTGTTTTGAAAATTGGATTTAGTAACCACCACCATCACCACCACCACCACCACCCTGCCCCCCAAAAAGGAACTATCCCCTACTCTCATTGTTTTTTTAGCTATAAACTAAAGGAGGTGGTGAAGAACCTCTGCAGTTCTTTCATTTCTGTCTCAGAAATCAAAGTAAGTCATTGAATGTTCAGACAGCAAGGCCACTGCAAACAAGGATTTTTATCTGGAACTCTCTGATCTACCCCCACTCCCACCCTACCTTCCTTTTGGGGGAAGCAGGCCAGTGTAGAAGTAAACTGTTTCCTTTCAAAAACTAGTTTTTTTGCCCCAGTGTACAACTGATTTTGGGGACTTTATGGAAGTTCCTGTCTCTTATTTGTACTGTGTTGCTTTTTCATTTAGCATGCAAACAAATAATTCATGATATCTTATACAGCAGCATAACTCAAAACTTCAGGTGCCTATATTTTCTCTCTCCAGCTAGGTTGAAGCCCTTGGTAATGTGTGTGACCCTCTCTTTTGCTGGAGTGTCTTTCTTTGCTTCCTACTCAATTTTTTACTTGTCCTGGGGTTCTGGTCTTGGTCCATTTCTTGTTTTCCACTGTACCACTCCTCCTGCTTGAGTTCACACACCATGCTTGTCCCAATGCCTCCTCCAAAGAAGACCTGCCTGCGGGCACGTCAGGCTCAGCTCCCTCATCTGCCTGAATTTGCTTTTTTTGATTTCCATATGAGTTAGCAGTGTCACCACTTGCCAAGCTGTCCATGTTAGCAACATCAGAATTACCAACCCTCCTGCTTTCTCTGCTGTCTATTCAGTTGTCCATAGAATGAGTCTCCCTCTGAAAATATCTTTTCATCCCCTTTCCCCTCTCTAGTTAGCTGCTGCCTAGACAATGTGCAATAGTGAACGAGCTAAGCTGCCCCCCATCCCTGCCTTCCTGCATTCATCACCTTGGGCCTGTCTTCATCCCCTGGACCCTCAGTGTCTTCACTTGGATCACAGTAACCATTTACTGGATTGCTGTGATGACTGAGGGATTTCAGCTTCTGTGTATCATTTCGAACAAGCCTGCTAAGTTGGTAGTGGTTCGGGAATAGGAATATACCCTGCAGCCCACGTGCTCCCTTCCCTCTCCCGTGGCTCCTACTGTTCTCCCTGGCCCCAGACCTGCTCTATTCTAAGTCATGCTCCAGACTGAAGCAAGAGTGAGCCTTCCAGAGCCACAGCTCTGGTGTACTCTTTCATGGCTCCCTATTGCCAGATTTTAGAAAGGATCTCACTGTCCTTTCTCAACTCCAGCTTACTTTCTGCCTCATCTCATTGGCCTCTAGGAACTTTCCTTCAAAGACCATGACTTAATTGTGTCTTTACAATGTTTACCGTATACACCAAAACAAGATTAACTTATGTAACTAGAATAGAGATGTCTACCCCTGAAATGTAAAACAAAATCAAATTCATGCACTTTTAAAAGTGAGGATCCATCTCATTAGAAACTGATTTAAGGATATGTGTGTGAGGTTTAATAGCTTTTACTGTTTTGTTTTGTTTTATTTTTTAATAGCAGACAGAGGATGGAACTAATAAGAGAGTAACTTGCTGTAGATCCCTTGGGATCTTGGGTACAAAAGGGAAGTGGTGCAGGGTTTCTCTGGGAGGAAAGGACTTGCTACCATTGGAGCCTCAGCACCTGAACTAAAGAGGTAGCTACACAGTCCTGTGTTTTACCAAGAGTCCGGAAAATGAATGAAGCAAACATTAGACTGAACTCTAATTCTTGTTCCCTGCCCATAATGACACTTTCTTTCTTCAAGACATCACTGAAAAGCTTCAACTCCCACTGCCCCTAATTCTGAATGTTTTGTCTACTCATCTCCTCTTCAATGCTTAGTCCTACCTGCCCGCTCTTTACTCCCAAACATCAGTGTTTGGGAGTAGTAAGAGCAAAATATTGGTTTATAACTTTATTTTCTATGTGCCCACAGAAAAGGTGCTTGAAAGTTCAAAAACTTGTTAAAACAACAAGCTTATCACTCCATCTCAGTGAATTTCTCATGTCCTTCAAGTCAGGAACAGGACCTCCCTAGGCCTCTCTGTCCTTCTCAGGTCCTAGCCTCATGACTGCCCCACAATTGAGTGTGGTATTTCAGAAATTACCTTGCATAGCTGTAAGCCACTGAGATAAGGTCACTTAACAAGAAGAATGCTCCACCAAGAAACCCGGCCAGTGAGCAGATGTTACTGTCTACCAACTACTGCACATGTGACTAGAGTGGGGATAAAACGGACTAAATTCCTGCTTTCATGAAACTGAGGTTCCAGTGGAAAAAACCTATAAGAAGCAAGTAAACATGTAGATACTCTAATTTCAGAGAGTGATATATAAAGAACTATAACATTTATAGCACCTGCCTATTCTGAAAGAGTGCTGGCTGTGTTATTGCAAAACCAGCTTTCCTCCACCATCTGGGTGTCTCTTTCATCTGTCATATGATCACATGAATCCTCATCTTGTTCTCACTTTCCTGTAGGGAAACGAGGCTGTTC
This sequence comes from Scalopus aquaticus, assembly GCA_004024925.1. NCBI lineage: Eukaryota > Metazoa > Chordata > Mammalia > Eulipotyphla > Talpidae > Scalopus > Scalopus aquaticus. Next base: position 68,068 of record PVIJ01007122.1, on the reverse strand, counting down.
CACCTGTGGCCTCCATTGCACAGTGTTGTTTGTGTCTTAGGGTTCCCTAGGATCACAACCAGAGGGGGAATCCCAAAGGATTCCATGCCCATCTAGGACTCACACAGCAGCCAAGTTACAGCAGCTGAGTTTGGGAGTGACATGGGAGTGTGAGTTGGTAAAAAGGAGGATGCTGGAGCCTGTGTCTGCTGTAATACTAGCAATAATGAACTTGCATTTTCCACGCAAATGCTAATGCCAATTTCTGTATATTCACTTGTGGCCTTCTCAAGATGTCCTACTGCCCATAGTGGCTCTTGACCAAATATTTTGATCTAATGGCTAAAAATGAGCACTCATTTGTCATAAGGATTCACAGACCAAAATTCCTTATTTTATCAACTAGACTATTTCTGGTTGTCTGTCTTCATGGGAAGCCCTTTAGTTTCTTCTTTGTCATCAGTGAACCTTTCTCTACCTCTAGAGAAATAGTTCTCCAAAGCCACTTCATGGTGTCTGCTTTCATGGCTCCTTTCATTTATAACAGGTAGTCATTATTACTTTTCATAATAATACCTCTTAAGTTCATCTAGTGTCTATTTTCAAGTGACTTCTTGGAGCTCTAAGTACTTCTACGTTTATTATTTACACCTACTTATTGATAAATCTGACACTTTATAATTTTAAGGGGCTTTACAATTATCCTTGCTAATTACTCATTCCCACACCCCACTCACCCTAGTAAACATTTCCATTTTGAAAACAAGTAAATAGTCCTATGGCTTGGAAAAGAAAAGTCTATTTTAGACTACAGCGCCCTTGGGTTTATTTCTGGGATAGCTTCCTCCAGCTGCAAATAAGGATAATTTTTGAGTGATCAAGTGAGAGGAACTCATGTTACATAGATCCTCAAGTTACCATCAAACACTTTCCTTACTAGTAAACCAACCATTAGTTTTATGTTTCAGGTAGTGATGTGAGATACTATGTCCTTTTGGCTCTGAAGGGCTTTCCCATCTACGCAGAGGACTACAGTATGGGAGAACAGAATTGCTTTGCATTGCCATCATTCCTGGTTTCTGTCCATAGTGCTGCTCTGGGCTTGTACTGGTCAGAGAAACTTTGTGTCTTCTGCTCAAGATCAGCCCTGGGTAGAAATTCATTCACTCACGCACAAATCTGTCAACTTTATTGAGCATCTACCATGTGTCAAACACTGAGTATGCTAGAAATCTCTTTCTGGCAGAGCTCAATCATTGGTTCATATTTCCCAAATTCTCTGTGTGCTCTTTCCATCTTTTATAACAATGTAGTGGGTTTCTTAATGAAAACTGGCAGTTCTTGGTATTGACAAAATTCATATGTTGAAGCCCTAATGCCCATTGAGATGGTATAAGGGGATAGGGCCTTTGGGAGGTGATTTGGTCTAAGGGCAGAGTCTTCATGCATGGGAGTAGTGACCTTGTAAGTGACCCCACAGAGTTCCGTCACTAATTTCACCATATGCAAACACAGCAAGAAGTTGCCAACCTTGAACCAGGAAGAAGGTCCTCATTAGAACAGGACTGTGCTGGTACCTTGGTCTTGGACTTCCCAGTCTCCAGATCTGTGAGGAACAAATGCTTGCTGCTTATAAGCACCCCTGGTCTGAGGTATATTGTTATAGCAGTCTAGGTGGACTTAAACAGTATCCAAAACTAGCAACTAAATATGTTTAATGTCTGTCCTTGATGCCTCCATGTTCTATGATTGTTCTTTTTAGGAAGGGACTCTGAGAGGCAGGCTCAATCTTTTTTGGGTCCCAATTAAAGAAGGCAGCAGTGCTGCCAGGCCTTACATCTCTACACACTTCATATTACACATGTTAATTGAAATGGTGCAGTTGATTACTTTTCCCTGTAAATCTCAAAATGCAGATAAGGGCTAGAAAGCACAGGAAAGTTGGAGTCACTAAAGCTTCACTTGGAAATTTATTTTTTTATTTTAGAAATTATCTCATATAATTTACCTTTTAAAAAAATTAGGAAGTTCAAATCTAGAAAGGTCAAGAAATCTGGCTGATTCTCAGTTCACCTCCCCACACCTACCTTGTAGTACTTTCCCAGCATTTCCCTCATCGAGCTTGCATCATTAATAATTTAATTTGTTTAGTTAAATACATCTTTTCACATATGGGGGCAGTGACATAAATTAAAATTTTTTGTTGTTATTTGCAAATTACTGCTACAACCTTTTGGAAAAGTTTCCCCTGCAAACCTAATTTAATAATCACGATTGTTGCCAAGTGTTATTGAAGATAATCTAAAAAAATTCATCCCTCAAAATGCTTAGTCTGTCTAGTTTCAATGCAGTTGCATTTGAAATAAGATTTTGAAGGGAACTGATAAATAAATCAAAACTTTTTATTGAGGACTTCATTAAATCACTGCCTATGTATACTCCAAGTTTCTTACTAACAGATTAGAACAGATTTGTTCCACTAAACATTCCTTAAAAGTGCTGCCTTCTCTGGGTGTGTCTGTGAACTTCTAGGCAATAGATCACGTTGTACAGTGGAAAGAACACAGGCCCTGGAGTTGATAGATCCTCAAGTTCCAAAGCTTGGTCATCATTATACTTCCTGTGGGCAAGTCACTCAGTCTTTCTGCACTTGAACTTTTCAACTGGGAAGGAACAGTTCCAGCCCTGCCTGCTCTGCAGTGTGACTATGAGGACTAGAGGTCCTGCTGCACCTGAGGTCTTGAAATTTAAAACACAGTAGCAATTAATGGATTCTCAGTGCTGTCAGCTGTGCCAAATGAATGGCTGAATTAGAATGAAATGTGAGGTTCCCCCTCATATTTGTTAAAGAAACTATATAAAGGAACTTTGAACATAAAATTGCCTTCTTTCCAAAGTCCTTATAGTTTAAAATAAAGTGATTCCTTTATTTAGCAAACATTTATTAGGTACTAGCTAAGGAAAGAGGATTCTCTTGGGCGGATTAAGAAATACAAAGAACAATCTAACATGGATTTGAAGTCAAAGACTGACTATACAGTATGTAATGCTAGCCATAGCACACCTTTTTCTTTTCACTCATCTTTATAACCCCAAGTTCAGCCCATGCAACTGGTGAATATAGAATCCTCAATCTGTCTTCATGGTAGAGTTTGGATAAATACTAAACTCTAACCTCTATAGCTTTCTCATTATTTACATCCCTAGATCAGAAAGCAGAGAGGATATAAAATATTAATTGTTTGATTCAATTCCACTCATTTCTGGTATAGACCCATAATTGATTTAGGTATAGGGATAGCCTCATATACTACATCTCTGACTTCCAAGGCTAAGACTATTAATGGAAAAGCAAATACATTATTGTGCTATGTTAGTACTTGCTTAGAGTTTAGCCCCAATTAGAAGTTGCATGGAAGTATTAAGGAAAGGGCTTTGTGTCTGAGCAGCCTATTTTTGGCTTTCTCTAGTAGACAACACCGTGACCAATGTCAGTCCATGCATTCCACTTCTTATTAATATTTGCACTGACAGAACACACCCCATTTCATTACAAGCTCTTCAGGTGCTTTTGTTGTTGTCCCCATTTAGCAGTTGTTGTCCCCATTTAACTGCTGGGGCAAAAGGAGCTCCAGAGAGGTTAGTGGCTTCTGCCTCAGCACTCACCACAAGTCCCTGGGAGAATGGCTCCAGCTCTTTCTCTCTAGGGTCTCTCTGGTTTCAAGCTCATTTACATGTTTATCTTGCTTCAAAAGAGGATCATGGATTTTGTATAATATCTTTCCCTGGCAAAGACATTTATTTTTATATATTCACTCTAATTTTCATATGCTTCTATTAAAGAAGGAAAAGTAAGAGTCAGATTGTTTGGGGGACAGGGCTCTCATTTCGTTACTTGACCTTTGTCAAGTTATTCATCATATCATTGCCTTCCGGAAGTAGGGATGGCGACTCCCCGCTGTCACCATTGCTTATTGTCTTCAGTCCAGCTGATACACTAAGCAAGATTATGATGCAGTAGAGGTTGCTGAACCTTTGTTACCCTCCTGGACATTTCAGTTCCATAACTAAGACCAAGACTAAGTGCAGAAGTCAGAGATCACTCTAGATATTCAGAATATCTAGATATCAATCTTCCAGATCTTCAAATAAGAGGGAAATATTATGACATACTCACCCTCCCAAACACATTCCCACAAATGTTTTAACTCCAAATTATTACTGAGGTACATGGTTGTGCTGATCGAGCACTGGTGAAGTACTCTGTGCCTGGGAGTGATGACCCCAAATATCAGTCATCCACGTCTGTTTTGGGCCATGTTCCACAGTGTTCCATCCATGCTGAGAGCATTCTTGGCTTCCTGTCAGCACACACTCCTGGATTGAGGCCTTCATCTGCACTTTTGGATGACTGACTACTCTGTCCATAGCATCTTGTTTTTTTCCCTGTGTTTAAAGTGCAATCAGGTTGTCAGAGAAGTCATTACATATTTTTTTCTATGTTTTTCAAGCAAGAGTGCATCATAACTTTTCTGACAACCCATTTCATTTGGCGAGTCTGCATGTAGTTCTTCTAATTCCAATAAACAACAGTGCAATGGCATTTCCCTGGGTAACTGTGTATACTGAACTTGGTAAGTACAAGAGAGTAAGAGCAAATTTTTATTAATTTGGAAAAGAGCATTTAATTGGTCTTCTGAGGATGATGCTCCAGTGTCAATTAGGACATCAATATGACCAAAAAATATGTTGCATCACCTACCTCCTTAGAAGCCTTGCTTCTAAAAGATTATACCCTAATCTGTAAGAACTCTAGTGTGCACTGATTTTAAATATTTCCACTTCCCCAAATCTCAGCCCTCAGTTTCCATGACCCAGGGTGGGACTAAGGGTCTTGACCTCGTCACTCTTCCCCAGGACAAGAGGAGGGGAATAGATGAATCCAGCTGTGAATTCAGTGTCCCAGAAAGGAGAGCAAAAACCCCTTTTACCCCACTGACCTATCCACATCTTTCTCTAGTCGTCCATGATGCTTGCCGAGAGTTGATAGCAATAAGAAAATGTGAGTTGGTTTTGCCACTAAGTGTATCAGAAAAAGGTAGAGGTAAAGGAGTTCTTTTTCTTTCCAATTTTTTAAGATGGTAATTAGGAGAACTAACACTAGCCAGGCTTGAGTGAATGCAAACAAGACCCCTATAGGCAGCATGGTGTATTAATGTAAAAATATGCCTAGACAACATAACTTGTCAGAGAGGATTATTTCTACTTAGTGAATCTGCAGGAGCCCCTTTGCTCCACCATTCAGAATTTGACTAGAGCAGAGAGCTGGGGAGGGGTGGGGGGTGAGAGTGAAAGAGTGGGGGGGGGGAGAGAGAGAGAGAGAGAGAGAGAGAGAATTAGCGAACAGCTACAGTGGCATTGATGTTTGAGCGCACTTCTGAACTGGCTTTTGTTGAGACTATCAGTGTATCAGTGTAGAAAGCATGCGCTGTCCCAAATCCGCTGTTACTATGAGAAATGAGGAGCTGCTTTTAAGGTATGTTGTATGTCCTTTGTTTTTAATGTATGCTTTTCTAGTTTCTAGAGCTGTCCGAGACAACAATCATACTCTGAATTAAGTAGCTTCCTTATCTTTGATGAAGAAAAAAAAAATCTAGAGAGAGCAAGGGAAACGAAATAGAGACCAAGAGATTGGGAGAAAGAGAGCCAGCGAGAGAAAGGAAAGGGACTGCTGTGTGCGAGTTATATTTGCACTAGTTGCCTTTGAGAGCATAGCATGTATTTGCTCACTGCTATTTGTGAGTGGCCAGTGGGTAATTTTAAAGCCTCCAAATCTGGCTCCCGGTTTGTCTTTTCCTTTGCAATGTCTAAGCCTCTTTCATTATTATGCACTCTGCATGGAATAATCACCGAAAAAGGAGCTAAGGAGACTCCATATTAGACTTGCGTTCCAAATACCGCTCTAATCTGGACTTAGCCTACCTAAATAGCCCTTCTGTGTTACCAGGTTTGGATCACTTTATCCTGTTTGCCAAAATGTGTACCTGTTTAAAGACCTCTGTTCATGCATGGCGTCCTGGGTCCCTATATATTGAAAGCAATTATTTGTTTCCTGCATCTGTGTTAGGGTTCTATCGCATACCAAGAATGAGCCACCGCTGACCTTTTGGGAAGCAGAGAAAGAATTATGATAGAATTGGCATCCTGCTTTGAAAAATGTAGTCTTTTGTTTATTTGCTAGCAGACATTGTAGCACTGAATACATCTTTGGGTCTGACAATGGGACCGGTTGAACAATGGAGCTGTCAAACTAGCTTAATGCATGTCTGGGTTTTTTTTTTTTTTTTTTCTTTCTCAACACCCTTTTTATCTGCTATAATCTTGTTTGTATAGACTATACAGAAAGAAGAGCTTTTAGAACTGCTTGTTTGTGGTTTTGTGCTTTAAAATTTTTAATATCTACTGTTCATAGGGCTTTCTGCATTTTGCAGCTATGTTGGTTGGATTAAGTTAGAGATTTATTGCTTACCTCTGTTAACTACAGAAAGAAACTTATTGATTGAGACTGCTTGTAATACCATTATCATTCTGGCAAATACCTTGTTATCAGACTTGCCTCTACAGTATTTAATGTTTAGGGATTTAAAATTTACCTATTTGGGGGACTTTTGAAAGGTAGCATAAAAGAGAAATTATTTCTAATGTTTAAGTAAATTGTAATTTCTAGTTTCTGCCTTCTCTATAGACATCCAGTTTAGAAATTCAAGGACAGATGAGAACTTTTCCTATTATAAATTTGGTCACAAACTATTATTATAACTTACTAAGTTCTTAAGTTAAAGGTCTCTGTGGGATATATTGATTTTTGATATATGGTTATATGCTCATAAAATGACTTCTATGTAGGGCAAACAATTCTCACATCTTCCAAAATCTTTCAATTTACAACATAAGCATTGGTTTCTGAGATGGAAATTGTGAGACTCAAAAGAGAAAATTGGAAAAATCTGTCTCAGACTTCTCAAATATTGAGAATATTTTGATTTTTACTCTAGATATAAAAGGTCTAGTCCTAGAATATTAAATTGTAATCGATTTACATAAAAATAATCTCACTAAGGTTGGTTTCCTTAAAGAATATATCTTATCTAACACTTTGGTGTTTTGCTTTTATTAGCTATTTAAGCCAGAGCGATATAGTGAAAAAAATTATATATAAAGATTAAGGATCTAAAATTTAAAAACAAAAGGGAAATCATTTTAAAAGGCAAAAATTTAAGTATTTAGCTCCAAATGTTTCCTTTTGGATTATTTTGGGTTTCAAATTAGTGATATTCCCAATAAATTAGGAATGAGATGTGTATGAAAACACAGTTATGAAGCATTAGCTTCATATTTTTTACAGTTTGGATATACATTCCAAATTTTTAACTCAAGTTAAAACATGAAATTTTAATTCAGAATTAATAAAATTAATGTTATAGGTTAAGTCAGTTGTCTTCTGAAATACAGATTTTCTGACAGTAGATTCAGAACTTGGATAGACCCAAAATGTATCTGCAGTATAGCATTTTTAAAGTTATCCATTGTGAATAGAGTGGATTTTTAATGCATACTTATTATGTTCTCTTACTTCCAATGGGATCTGAACTGCTCATTCCATCGGGTATACCAATAATTGCTTTTAGGATGAGCTCATAAAAGGTAATTGGTGAAGCTTTATAACTGAAGCTGGCCCACCGTAGCCAGCATACCTAGATTTTGCTTTCATGGGAAATTTCTATTCTAAAACAAAGGTTGCAAAGTAATTTTTTTGTTGTTTGGGAGAAAAGTAACCTTCTGTACACCTAGTTACTTATCAGTAGCATAGTGAAATAAAGAAATAACTTAGAAACCTTCATGTTGAATTTTTGACTAAATTACAATTATTTACCCGTGAGCTAGTCACTTTAATTCCTGGGAGGTCACAGGTAGATTTAACAAGGGAAATCCCTTCTCACTTGGTTTGCCTCTCCTATGGTTTGATCCATTACCGGCTTCCAGAATTTGGAGACCCTCCATTCCAATGTTCAACAGACAGATAACACTTCCTTTAGCCTGATGGGGAAGGTGTAAGATCATTTGAAGTTAGAAAACTTGTGTTTATCTATTCCTACAACAGTAATAGGATATCTGTTTCTCTATCCTGCCATAAGCTTCTATGTGTGATAATCCCCTTGCATAATGACCTAAATAAATATCAAAGTAAATTTTAGTTCTAAGACCAGACTTGCAGAAAAGGAACAGTAAGAGATTCAAACTGGGAAAATCACTTCTCTCAATAGAGACTAACAATTGCACCCCGAGTCCCTTCACACAGGAGCCTCAGGAACACTCAGCAAGCCGTGTTCAGCCGGCCTCAGACTGAGATCTGCAACCTCTAGATATTAATATTCTTGTATTTGTTCAAATGAAGCCTTGCTGTTTTTCTTTTTAAAATGAGTGCATACAATTGCAAAATAGCCCTGTGGGGCTGAAAAACAAAGAAGAGCATTTGATTAATATTCATATCTGGAACTTTATAGCAAGTGCAGATTGTGCTTGAATAGCTAGGAAGTCATTCAAAGAGGGAATCAATACTAATTATTGTAATCAGGGGGGTTAATTAGGTGAAAATGTGGCTGATGGAAAGTTCATTGCTCACAGTACTGGAAACACCTAGGTTGATGAAAAGAAGGTGAAATGCAAAAGGAAGGAGCTCATGTGGGGATGATCACTCCAAATTTAGGGTGTCAGGATTTGGGGATGAAAGACATACCTTGATTTGGTATAATCATGATAGTGAGGAAATTAGAAATATCCAATTCGGTTTCTTGTATAGAGATTTCTGCAAAAGTTATTAAGAGGCAGTGTGCTCAGTGGCTTCTCCTGCAGCGCCATCGCATCTATCTGCATCTCTCACTACAGAAACAAGTGCATTTTATTTGGTTGCAATGCCTGGGATTATCTTTATTAGCCTTCCTGAGTTTCTTTCTACATTTTGGTAATTCCTGGGGGTTTGGGAAGGAGGGTAGCTTTCCCCTTTCATACAACTATTGATTGCTTCTCTAATGGTTATTGACTTTGGGTGTTTTTCTGAACTCCTGGTGACTTGTTCTGTAGGAAAGAGGAGGCAGTGGTTTAGAGAGGATTAAAATTCATGGCATTTTACTGGAGAGAGGGTGTCAGAGGATGGGAATCCTAGGTGAGGTTTTAATATATAGTCCACTAGGAATTAAAATGAAGAGTTCTGGAGCTGAAGCACCTTTCTAATCACACGGTACCAGTCTCAGAGTTTGTAATTCTGAGATGGAAGCTACATGGACATGTAAGAGAGTGAACGAGTGTGTGTGTGTGTGTGTGTGTGTGTGTGTGTGTGTGTGTGTGTGTGTGAGTGTAGCTCCACTCAACTCCAAAATGTACAAGTTAACCCTAATGTGAGATGAGGGACTTTCTGTTGCTAAACACAGCGTTTTTGCTTCATGTCATGTTTTGGGGATTATCATATACAGGTATGTTTATCTGCTTCATAATTTCTTCCTGATTGTGTCACTGATCTCAGCACATTTTCTTGAATGTCAGGACCATCACAGTTAACATGAAATGGCATCTGTGGGGAGAGGACAACACTGGCCCAGAGTGACATGTGTTACCAGGACAGCTCGGCGGCCGTGCAGCCCATTCCAAGTTGACCTGCCCATGATTGGCTGCATAGAATTGTGATGAATCACTGGAGTTTATGAAGCAGGGTTTGCCAGCATGCCCTCCGAGAAAAATAAAAACCAGAATTTTCCTGTAAAATTATTCAGTTCAACAGACTTTGTTGTCATGGCCAAGAAGAACTTGAGGTTTAAAGTTAGAATGCAGATAAATCTGCAATATTCCTGTTTTTTTAAATTCCCATCTTGACAAAGGTCACAGCTGCAATTGGTTAAAAAAAAAAAAAGGAAACACTGTTGAAACTCATGGATTGCACTAGCTGGTGTGTGCATCAACTAGAATGGGCACAAGTTGTACCTTTATTCAGAAATCAATCAAATACTCCTCACCTCTCCTGTAAAACAGTCCATCACAGTAATACAGGGGTTTATAAACCCTGCAAAGTCATAGATTTTATCATGTCTTGCTTTTTCAGTATCTTGATTTGGGACCCCAGCCCTCTATGGGGCTCTATGAAATGAAATGCCTGTTCATTTGGAGATGCATTAGGAATCAGCTCTGGCAAAAAAAACTCAGTGAGTTGGTGGTGGGTGGTATGAGTTCCTGGAGGTAGTTAGGATACATTACGAAGTCTGACAACTGACTTGATTTAAAAAATAAATGAAAGTATGGACACCTCATCCCAGCCACAGAATACTCTGGTGCCTGCTCTCCATAAACCATAACTTCCCTCTCCCTCCAGGTTAGGCTGCTGACTATAGAAGTAGAAGTACCAGTAAACACTTGAATGCTACAAAACCACCAAGATTAGGGTTGACTTTCCTTTCTCACCTGCCAGTTCCAGGGTTAAATGAATTGGGGTGGGGGTGGGGGTAGGGGGGTGTGAGTGTTATTATTAGAAGTAAGGAATAAAAACTATTTTACTAACAGTCTACTCTGTGCCTGGCACTATACTAGGTGACTTCTTTGATTTACATAATCCTCACAGTTGTGCAAGATTTAGTGCTAGTTATATTATTCCCATTTTAAAGGTCAAAAAACAAAATAGACCCAGAGAAATGGGAGGGGGGGAGAGAGAGAGAGAGAGAGACCCAGAGAGATAATGTAACAGGCCCATAGACACAGAGCTCATAACAAAAGGGATTCTCACTCAGGACTCAAACTCTGTTCCTGGGCAACTTCAAAGTATAACTGGAATATTTGACAGTTTAAAGTCATCTCTTCCTCTAATGCAGCATTTCTACCATGGACTTTGTTCATGTCTCCTAGGTTTGTTTTTGTTGTTTTTTAAACCACTGAGGAAGCTGTACAATAAGAAAGGAAAAATGGCACCAAATTTTGCTTCTGAGTTCTCACAACTCTTCTCTGTTGACTTGTTCACCTTAGAGTTCATGAGACCTTTGAATTAAAGTATCTGTAGCTTCACTTTTCTCAAGCTTTTATCTGTGTAATGGCAACAGTTCTTGGAAAGGGATCATAGAGAATGCAAAAGAATTATGAAATTGAAGTGTGAAGTTTTGTTTATAAGGTGCCAAAATACTGCAATCAGAACCAATTAAGCAACAAATATATATCATACTCAATGTAAAACATAGTCTCAACTATCAAGAGGCCTGCAGTAGTCAAGAAACAATAGGTGAAACGGTATCATGTAGTGCCACGAACTCCCAGAGAAGGGGGAGTTCAACTGAATCTTGAAAGAGAGACAAGTGAGGAGCAAAGGGACGGTAACCAGAGATGTCTGAGTTTATCTTTGTCATTGAAACAAAGCAACACAAAATCTTAAGCTCAATCATTTTCCTTCCTCAGATCCCAAAATCACTCATGTCCTCCCTAATTTTGCCATATTCCTATGAAACAGGCCATATATAGCTGTGACTGGCCAGAGTATTGAGAGATTAAGCAGTTAGGTAACAAAACTTGACACTGAGCAGGAAAGAAGACAAAATATGACTTATTTCACTTAGCTTCAGTTGACATCTTTTCCATGAATATTTTGGGTAGTTCTTTTAAAAAAGAAAAAAAATGTTTTCCCTAGTGGGCTTCATGGGAATTAGCATCAAAAGCAAATTTAAATAAAAAGTCATTTGAGATTTCCAAAAACCTCTATCGTAAGCTAAAAATGGCTTAGAGATTTGAACCACATTATAGGGAAAAAAATTTCCTGTGCTCAAAACCTTAATGTATTTCCAACCCACATGTCACTTAAATAGCTTGGTTATATAATTGCTAGTAATAATTTAAGTAGTAATAATTAGGTTAACACATTGCACTTCTTATCTGAGGATCATGGTGGACTTTGATTTTTCAGTTATTCCTCCCTGTTAGGACACGATGGCCACACACATACAAAGGTCTGGTGGAATCAGAAAACGAAACACCTTGTTCCCAGTGTTAGCCAGCTCTGCTGGATCAAGTGCAGAATCTATCAGGTTTGGCCCTTAAACCTTCCAGTCTTTCCACTCAATTTGCCTGGAAGAGTGTGATGTGTATGTACTGTATCAGATGGCTCCTGATCCTCGTAAGCCTGAGCTCTTTGGTGGGAATCCGTCACCACTGTAAGCAAAGTAGATTCATGTGTTTTGTTTTACAGAAACCCAAGCCCTTGCTCCCTTAAGCCTCAATCTTCTTCAAGATGCATGTGTTTCCAAAAGGCAGAGACATTCAGGCAAACGGGGCCTCGATGCCTCCAGAGAGTCCTTCTCAAGTCGAGAGTTTGATTCTTGGCAAGGTCTGTCCCAGACATCCTATTCCTCCACCCCACCCCCGCCCCCTACTAGGGCTTAAAGCTTCCATTTCTTTCTCTCAGCCCCACCTGCTGCTTCTAGATCTGGACCCAGTGTCATGCCCACTCCAGTATCCACCCAGCTGTTGCTGTTCAGCTGTTGGATTTCATCAAGCAGTCATTTCTCCTTTTCTTAATTTAACATGTGACAGTAAAATGAGAAGTTTAGGCCAATTGGGAAAAACATTTTGTGGGGATGGGGGTGTTAAGGGCTCATTACCAGGGAACTAAAAACCTCTTTCTGCTAAGTATAAATTTTGTTCCCACCGCCAGACTGGCACCAGATAAGGGGACATGGTATAGTTTGACAAATCTCAGGATCTTCAAGAGGCCACTGGAACATTCCTTCAGAGGTTTTTTCTGAGTGCCTTCATGTGCAGATCTCCCTGCCAGACAGGCAGGCCTTTTTCATCTCCCTCTCCTTGCCCCATTCCCCTCCTTCCCAATTTTCACATCTTATTTACTCACTTCAGTGGACTCAGTCTGGCTTCCTCCCCCTCCCATCTCCTGGTCATGTTTGGAAAGGAATCCTACGGCCCACTACCCAGGCAGCTGTTCCTAGTTCAGAAATCAGTCTTGGTGGAGGCAAGTCCAACTTGATTTCTCCCGCAGATAAGCCACCAAGATAACTAGTTTCACCGGTGGAGTCTCGGGGCCTCCACAGGCAGGCAGCTGAGGAGAGCTTCTGGCTTTGTCTGGCTTCCCTTTGAAAGAGAAAGGGAGTAGGAGGAAGAGAGAAAGCTTAGAAAGGGGGGAAACGAAGGCAGCAGTGGTATAATGGAGAGAGGGGGAAAAGGAAAAGGCAAGTTAGAGCAGGAAGTAAGAAGCTGGTTGAACTCTGGGTCTGAAAGAACCACGGCATTAACATTTCATCCCCTTGGCATGGAAGCTTCTGATAACTCCAGAGGGGCACCTCATTTCCGAGCACGAAGGTATGTATACAAAGAACCATCTTCAGTTTGAAGGCCTCTTTAGTAGGAAGATAAATTCACCATTATGTATTTTTGCTCTATTAAAAACAGATTCAGAAAAACACAAGATTGCAAAAAGCCAGTAGCAGCTGTTCTCAAGGGAGAGTGACTGCTTAAAATTCCCTTAAAAATGTAAAATAAGAGTTTAATAACTATTTCATCTTTACTGGCATTTAATTTTACTTAAATTATTCTAGGAATGTGTGATAGTCACCACTTCAAAGCTTTCAGTTTGGGAGGGAGAAATAAGGTGGTCACATTAAACATGATTGGACATTAAACTTATGATTGGAGATAGAACTATTTTTAAGTGATACTTTTATGGAACTAAGATATATTTACAATTTATCACTAAGGGATCTGTTTGGAGTTTTTTTTAATCACATTAAAAAAAATTGTTTATTCTTGCAAGTTGCTAATGAAGCAGGAGTAAGCCAAGAACAAACCCATGGCTACAAAGTCAGATATTCTCTCAGGTACTTAAAATTCATGTGGATTTCAAATTTATTGACTGAAAATGATGGGAAATGCCCCTATAGGATCTGTATTTCTTGTTCCAAATGGCTTTGAGCACATTGGGCTTTAAAAAAAAAAAAAAAAACCCAAAACAGCTATGTTAATAAACTTTGAATTTGGAAAATGTGATTGGGGAAAGATGTTTTGGATTCTAGTTAGTAACCATGAGCCAGAATTGGGGTGGGGGTGGAGGGGTGTGGAGGGAGAAGGGATTGGAGGGGAGGTGTTTGAAGCTGGCTTTTTTGAGTATGGAACTGTTCTGTACTGCTTCGTTCTATAGTTGCATAGCTGGTTTACTGCTTTTAAAGCAGTGGTGATGTGTGAAGATATAAATAAAAATAAATTTTTTAAAAATGGAAATTTGTCATAAAATATACCAGGTGGTCTGCAGGAGAAGAGAATCAACTGTTTGGTTATAAACAATCACTATATATATCAGGTGCCAGACTCTTAATTTTTAATACAAACTTAGTGCAAAAATGCTGAAAGATCAATAGTCAATGGACTATATTCTGGTTCATTGATTGAGTGGGGTGACTAGAATAGGATTCTTCCAATTCAAGCAGTGTGGGGTCTGTAGAAATTGCAGTTGCTAGCACTCTGTTTCTGTTGAGAGATGTTTTGTGTGTGTGTTTTTAATGCCAGTGATAATTCAGCACTCAAACAATGACCATTAGACAAGACTCAGTTTGAGATGAGGCGTGAGGAGGGAAGCAGGGAGCTAAAACAGCACAGTGCAGGGATTGCCTTGGAAAGCCTCATAAGAAATGAGGTCATTCAGAAACTTTCCCTTGAAGTGCTTCCAATTCTTGAATTGCCTTTTGTTTGGGAAATGAATAGCAAGTTGATTAAAAAAAGAGAGAGAGAGAGAGAGAGAGAGAGAGAGAGAGAGGGAGAGAGAGACAATTAGGGAAGGTAGGGGGATGGGCTTGAAGTTTTTTTACAATGAAGCTAAAACTAAGAGGAAACTTCATTGTTCCCCACCATTATGTCTCCAGTGATGTCAGCACGCAGCAGCTTACCAACCAGGTCTTGTCCACCAGTGGAGCCTGCTGTGGCCTCAACCCCTTTCACTGTTGTTGATAAGATCCTTGGCTCTAAAACTGCTTCATTGAACCCGAGTGTTCAGCAGCGGCCCAGTGGAGGTGTCTGCCAAATAACTCCAACTGCCAAAACATGATACCTGATGGCTCATTACTGCATGAAAATTAAAAAAGGGGCCCCACTGAATTGTTTTTAGCTTTTTTTTTCCTTCTGCCAAAGCAGTACACTGAAAAATTTGAGCTTTTCATTAGGTGGTATTTGGTTGGATGTTTTTGTTTTGTTTTCATTTTCAAACTCAAGGGCTTTAGAAATTTGTCTTTTTAAAAAAGACTATTGTGTATGTGCTGTGATCATGGAAGCAAAGCCCTATGGGCCCCCACTAGCAGTGTGTGTGTGTGTGTGTGTGTGTGTGTGTGTGTGTGTGTGTGTGTGTGTATTTTCTTTCTGGCACCTTATTAAGTGCCTATGCAATCACGAGATTATTTATGAATTTGGCAGCCAAATTATTTAAACGCAGCTCCAGTCCATAAGCTTTCCTTGGTTCATGTCTTCAGAGTATACCCCGTAAGACTGAGTTTTCTTGACCCAGGTTTTGCTTTAACTTTAAATGGCACAAGCAAATGTGCTTTGAAAACTCTGTTACACTGTAGTTGTTAAATAAGGCAATAACCTATGCACTTGTAATTCTTTCTCTATGACCTACTTACATACTACTTCACCCTCCTTATAGTATGATTAAAAGCTGCTTTGAATCCACTATTGCCTCAAGGGATTTGAGGCTAGAATTTAACAAACTGCTGAGAAGGCTTAAGTCAGTAAAGAGGGCTTCCCTACAGCTTCTTCCAACTAATTCACATGCAATTAAAGAGGAAATAAATATTTCAGAAGTGTACATGTTAATGAAGCATTTCTACCTATGGTATGTAGATGTATGTGGAGCTTTATTCCAGAGCTGATTTGAAAATACTTTTCTTTTTAATTAATGTGTTTTTTGGCATTTGCTCTGGAGGCTAGTTCTGTAAGCTTGTCCTTAAATTTTATAGGCAGTTCATTATATACATTTGAATTTACGTGAATAATAGATGGGAAATTGAGACCTGTCACAGTTTGTCTTCATTTATCCAGCTAATTATTTTATTAAGATTATTGACAGGGCAACAAAAATTCTTACAATTTCAATGGCAACTTGTAGTACTGGGGTAGAAAGTAAATGTAGGTTAGTATTACTAGGAAATGGTTGGGTATTTTGGATATTCAAAGTCATTTTTTTGCCATCTGTTTTTCAATTCCTTATGAACCTAGACTTGGTTCCTTAAGAGATACACTATTTTAAAATGAAGGTTAGTCTAGACCTAGCCCCATCTGTCTTGGAATTAGAACTATCTTGGTCAAAAGCCAGAGAAATAGTTGAGTTGAAGAAGGACCTCAAGTCAATAAAGTATGTGTGAATTTAATTGAATACCCTAAGCCTGGTACTCCTTATTGTTCACTGCAGCAAACCTGAATTTTAAATTGCTATGTGGCTTTCAAATTGGTATTTAATTATCTGTTCCTGCATAATATAGATCTCATCACACAAGAAATTGATGAGAAAAATTAAAATAATCTTTTTCTCCATGTTATGGATTTGGATACATTTAACTGCCAAGTGACTTAGATGTTTATCCTCTGGGTTCTGATTATATTCTCATGCATGTGATATCATTAAAAAATAAAAGCTTACAAAAAGATTATTGAAAGATGCATACTATAAACTTGCTGGTATGCAATTTATGATGTTGATTTCATGTATGAAATAGGCCACATGAAAGGTTTACATATTTGTGCTTACATACTTGTGACATTATGAGAAGTTTGGCTTCACCCGAATCACCAAACAGGCATGAGTGCTAAATTAGAATGCCACCTAATAAACTTATCTTTCAAGAGTTTTTGCAAATCAGTTGGGAAGATTAAACTCACCTGCTTCTACACATTTACATGAGTTGTTGCTTTCCCCCAATTCCTATTAGTAAATCACAAATCTTAAGTGGGGATATAACCTTCATGTCATTACGTTATAAACCTAACACTCATGAAGTCACTTTTAATTTTTAATCGTTGTGTTAAATACTAGGACATGACAAATTAGTGATTTATCTTCTCAAAAGAAAATGTGATTTATTACTGTATTTTCAGTCTCTTTGTGTTTTCAAGATAATACAAAAGGAAATATAATGGTGCAGAGATTGATTCATCTTTCTCCTTAGCTCAGAGATATAAGTCCCTAAATGTCACTTGGGCCATTTATCTGATAGTTACTTTGGTGAAACCACGAATGCTATTTCATTTATTATTGTCAGTTCATAAACAGGCAAGCATAGCACACCGAGGAGCACTGAAACAAACACGATGTTTCCGTCTCTGGCGACTTGGTTTTGGGAGTTTGGTTTTGATCGAGAAGTGAATTAAGCTTTGGCAATGCAGTGACACCAAACCCACTACAAGCGGTTATTCCGGCCTCGTGCCAGGCGCTCTAGAAACGGAGAATGAAGCGGAAAGGACAGAGTCAGCGCGGTGAACTAGTTTGCATTTCTGAAGGCTTGAAGACCCTAAGAAAGTCTGGTTATTTTTAAAACTGGTGAGCTCAGCTTCGGCAGCCGTCTGCCTCGGGCCATCCCTCCCTCCCGGGACCGGGCGGGGGCCGGCGGGCCCGCAGGGGTTAAGCGGCGGCTAGGCGGGCGCAGAGCTCCGCCTCCGCTCGCCGCACCTGGCGCTCCGCACTCGGGCGCCTCGGCACTGGATTTCGGAGGGGATTGGCGGAGAGCGGGAGGGGAGAGAATGTGACAAGTGCCGGCTCGGGCGGCCGCCGCGGGGAGGCCGCGCGCACCTGTCCCTGCCCGTCTCGCGCCGCCCGCGGCCGCTCGGACGCGCGCACCGCCGCCCCCCGCCCGAGCGCAGAGCGTGCGCCGAGAACATGACTTCTGCCTTCAAGCTGGATTTCCTCCCGGACATGATGGTCGAGGGCCGCTTGCTAGTTCCCGACAGAATGTGAGTGGAGCCCCGGGGTGCGTGTGGCCGCGCGGGCGCTGTCCCCGCGCCCCCGGCCCGGGCGGCTGCTTGTCAAGTCGCCTTCCTGGAATCTCGAGGAGGGCGAGAGAAGGCGCGGCGCTCCTCGCTGGGAACGCGGGTGGGGACTTCGGATCAGCTGCCGCCCTTGGTTTCTGAGCCGCCGCTGGACACGGGGAGGAGGGAGAGTGTCCGGACGTGCTCCGCCGAGCGGTGCGGTGACCGGCAAGCAGGCTCGGGCACCCGTGGCGGGGCGCGGGGACTGGGGTCCGGGTGGGGACTGGCCAGAGGGGCGCGGGCACCGAGGTCTGGCCAGCTGGGACCAGGCGTGGACCAGCGAGCGGGGCTCGGCGTCCCGGGGTTGGGACCCGCGAGCGGGGTGCAGATCTTGGGGAACCGCGAGCGAGACGCGGGCGGTTTGGGCGTGGGGTCCGGTGAGGGGGCCGCGGGTCCGGGGTGGGGTGCGCGCGTGCACGCTCGTGTCCTTTGAAACACTGGGCTTAATGAGCTCTTGTGGCCCATTTAGAGATTCCTTCCTATCAAATTGCCCACTCCACTGACTTTGCGCCTGCAAAGATGCCTTTCCTGTGATGGGAATGTGGAAAGAAAAAAAAAAGGGGGGGGGGGTAGGAGGGCGCTTTTAGAGCATTAAAGTATCCAGGTGTACTCTATTGCCTAAATTAAAGTAATGTTTATGTAATCATGATGGTTTGTTATGCAGTCTATAATTTAATAATTAATGTGATTCTGGTTGTTTTACATGTCTAGATAGGGTACAGTTTATTGGGAGAAGTAGAAAACTGGATTCCCCAGTTAAGTATGCCAATTTTTATCTGGCTGCTTAATCTTGATAGGAAAGTTTCTTTTATCACCTCAGGCACTATCAAGTCAATAGGATTTGTCTGTATTTAAGGCGAATTGTGAAAAACACTGACAGGATTGCCAAGAGTGAGTCTTGAAAGGTCTGTGCATTTTTTACTTGGAATATAGAAAATTCCCGAGTATCAGGCAAGAAATTTATAGTGAATCTAGGCTACAGTTAATCTAGTGGGGAAAAAAAGAAAGATCTGTTATCCTTGGTAAGAGAATATATAAAATGTTTCCTGTTCTACATATTATAACACTTATCATCCATATTCTTTCTGGCACCTTACTGTACCCTTTGCAATTACAGGCCATTCTGAGCTTTATGATCCATTTCCCTGGCAACTAACTTTCCCCTAAGGGGCTAGATTCTTTTTCTAGTATGTTAAATGTTATGAGTTGAGAGATTCTTGAGAAACTCCGCAGTGACCAATTATTTGAGGCCCTAAGATTTAAAAAAAAGAGAGAGTGGGGGAGGGATGAGAGAATCTGTTAAATGTGAATTGTCCTACCAGTCGATATGAAGAATGTTAACTTGCTTGTATGCCATCAGGTTCATTGTTTCAACTAAGATAATCAGATAATGTAAATTAAAATACTGAATTTCCTTTTGGCAATTTTCTCTTAGAAATTAATCTTGATTAGAAACATTTCCATGACATTTGTTTCAAGAGCTCTCTAGCCTATACCCTCTTAAAATATATATCTTTATAGACAATACATATTTACGCATAAGCTAGTTTGAATGTTTTGTGTGTTTTCTCTCTGCTAGAGTAGCAGGAACTGAACCAAATAATTGGCTTGATCATTATTTTCAATTTATGGTCACCTGCTGCGTAGGTGACCATAATGTATCTAGCTAATGAATGCTGTTTGAATTTAAAGTATTAATGTCCTCTGAAAGATGCTGTCTCTTGTCAGTTAAATTATGAATTGTGGAAGTTTAATTTGTCCCTTTCATTTGGTGGATGAATGTGACTTGTTCAAACTCTTTGCTCTGAATAGAGCCTTTGTATCTTAGCCACAGAGTCTTCTAGATGAATCCTAATATAACTTCTACCCCACTTCTCTTCCAGATGTTAGTTATTTACAAATGATATCCTTTGGAATCAAACACAAATTGCTTTCACTATTTGTCAGCTATTTCTTAACTGAACTTAAAAGTGAAAAAGACAAATAGAGATAGTTTTGTTTCCAAGATAACTACTCTGTGTCTCCTTATCCCTGAGAATACTGCAGTATGTTTTTCAAAATAATTTGTGATTAACTCATACTGGAGACTATTTTAGAGGCAGAGAGGTGTGTGGGAGGGAATATGACAAGTTGAAAATGCTTGAAGCCCACCTAGCAGTATATCTTATCGCCATATTCACCCTGTTGAGAAGATAGCTGTACAGATTTATTATTTGCTGGGCTGGTTGTCATATGTGGTATATTGCTATTTGGACTAAATTGCATTCTGCTAGATATTGGCCTATTCCTAAAAGGAACTTAAATAAAGCATAGGGGCTTTTTTGGTGTTGATTTTCTAAAGCAGTAGAACATATTTTCAATGGCTTTTACCCACAGGAATATATTAGATAAGTTTGCAAGATGTAATATGTTTGAGTCCTCAAGGCAGATGAACAAATAGCTTTTGAGATGAATTATTATGCTTGATGGCCCCAAGAGCCATCCAGTGTTTAAAGAGCCCGGATCATTTAAGGCTCTATAATGGTATAGAATTGTTACGGCATGTACTTCAAAGTCTTAGGGTTTCAAGTGTTCAATATCAAATCTGTAAATGGAAATGAATCTTTTAAATAATCTTAACTATTAAGGTTTTGTTTTTGAGTTGCTGTAGAATGTCATTTGCAACAAAGCATAATGAAAAGAAAATAGGAACTGATGTTAAAAATTCTATTTGAAATTGAGGCAGTTGGGGGAATGTTTCCTCCTTTTCTTACATTTTTAATAACCATATGTATGCATGTAGGGTTTTTAAATATTTTTGAGGTTTTAAACAAAAAGTAATCTAAGAAATAATGTCTTAGAAACCAGAAATTGCAGGTGGGAAGATCTCTAAATGCAGCTTTACGAGTATTATTTCAGATTTGTAATGTTAAAATAAGGGTCCAAGAAGCTACCAGTAATTAAAATTAAATCCCCCAGTTGATAAGTAGTCCTGTCGAAATGGGAAAAGTGATCCTGAGTATAATTTCGTCAACTTGGTAAATGAACCTTTTTGTTGATTATGTCCTCCTAAATTAGGATAACTGGAAAAGTCCTGTCAGTGTAATTAAGCTGAAAGGTGGTTCTAGGTACCTCTAAAATGGCAAGGCTATGAATCATTGTGTGAATTACTTGAGCACCTACTGTGTGCCAAGACATTTTATATACACTGTCTCCAGCCTTCACAGTACATCTGCAGTGAGGGTATTGTACCCATTTTACAGATGGCACTTAAAGAGGTCACATGTGTCCCCATGCCAATTAGGCAGTAAATGGGAAAGCTGTGTATGTGTGTCCATGTTATATAAATGCAGGTTCACATGTTGATGGGGAATGAAAAGAGAATTGAGAAATATGATGTAGATTTCTGTCAGAATTCTAAAATTGTGCCACACAAGGATTGAGCATTATAGGAAAGAAATATATATATCACCTATTTGGTATTGACTATGATTTGATTTAAATTAATGAATCAATTGCTCTCTAATTTGATTTGAATTCACACTGCTAGTCCCTATGTTAATTATCTAGGGAGAAGATATTGTAATTAAATATTTTTTGGTTTTCAAAAGGTACTAGTAAGATAAAGGCTAAAAGCAATGGGGTCCTTTTTTTATTCCCCAGGTGGCATTTAAAGTATACTTAGAAAATGCCATTACCAATAATAAAAGAGAGATAACAGATTTATTGTCTGATTCTGAGATGGTCCTGAGAGGAAATTAAAATGAGGAGACTCTAAAAGAGGGTTGTGCATATGGCTCTTGAAAGAAAAATTTAAAAATATATTTTCAGGTGGGATTTTTCAGTTAGCAGTACATATTTTAGTATCAGCTGCTTCCTGAGACCAAAAACTCATCCCACATTGGCATTTTAGAACACTAATGTTATCTTTGATCTGGGTTAGTGGTATTATTTTAAGTCTTGCTATTTAATTGTGATTTGCTGGATTGAGATTACTTTGGCATCTGTGGAGAAGATGCAGTGAAATGGGGGTAGCCAAAACCTTACAACAAGCTAAAAAGGAGATAGGATTTTCAGTTCTAAACCTAGTAAATAAGATTTCATAGGATCATTTACAGTGTTTTCCGCCCTTAAGAAAATGTTTGGCCTCTGATAAAAGACTGTAGTTTCTTTCCTTTTTTTACATAAATCCCCAAACTTTTCATTTCTCTTTTCCCCTTCATTGTGATTTTATTTCTTGTAAGTTAAACACTCACTTCTCATCAAAACACAGGTACTATTATACCATGTCACATATTTTGATAACCCTGACTGTAGTATAACTAGCCCAGATCTAGCTATTGTGCCAAGACTTCAGATAGTGCTAATTGTTGAGGCTTATATTTATATGTAAACTCGGGAGAGCAGCTATCAACCAGGAGTGGGGATGTGGGTGGGATGGTATCTGATAATCACTGTAGAGAATTTTAAAAAACATAAATAAACCTCAACTGCTAGGCAATACTATAAGCATCCCTGTCTGATTTGCATTTCAGTGGAAAACCTGGTATTTTCAACATGTTCAAGAAACTAAGTCAATGTCACCAGGATATTGTACTTGCTATGCTGAACCTCACCCACACTTTTAAGTCTTTATTTCCAATTTAGAGTGTTAATATTGGACAGTTTTGATTATTTTTCAGGGGAGGGTCACATTTTTGCTTATTGTTTGTAGATTAGCCGCCACAAAGAGTAAGCTATTTCTCAGTGCAATATTTGTTTTACAAACCTGCAGAAGGGAGGGATTGGAAACTCTAATGATTTCCAGTTCATTAGCACCTACAAGTTCCCCTGCCCTCCTGTTTGTTTCCACTATCAGGGAGGTATGGGTAACATAACAGAGCCAGCCTCCGTGGTGCACACCGTGTGCTACTTGTGTAGCGGTGCAGAAAATGTATTTTCATTTTTCCTTAGGAAAAAAACTCTTGCTAAACCTAAGAGAAATGGAGCTGTGCATTCCTGGAAAAACCTTTGTGGGAAACAAAAACTAATTAGCGCAGTAAATGTGATGCTCTCAGGTAATTGTAAAATAATTATTCCCCTTTAGCATCATCACTGTTTAATTGTGCCATCCAATATTCTCACGCTCTGAATCTAGATGTGAAGGGATGGAAACCTGGTTCTCCTCCTGGGAATTTCTTTTTCATTTACTGTGAGCTTTAGACTCCTTCTAAAGGACTTTTCACAGAAAGGGGGAAACATTTAGGGAGGTTTTGAAAAGCTTCAGTCTTACCATTTGTTCTAAATCACAACAGAAAGTGATTACTCCAACTAGTGTTATAGAATACAATTCCAGCTTTGTGGCTGAAATGCCTTCCGAGCATCTTTGAGATTTACACTTGCACAGTTTTGCAGCCGGAGTGTTATGAACGACTCTTTTATGAACTGCAGATTGTATATTATGTTCACATACAGAGAGTGATGCTTTAAAATCAGCTGATAATTTAAAATGTAATGCTAATAAATATGTAATCATATGGCTCTCAGGATGACAGATGAGGACAAATTCGGGTTTTGGTTAAATTTTAATTACTCCATTTGAATGGATGCCTCACAGCCAACTTGCCAGCAAATTATTGCCACTTTTTTGCCTCCTAAAGATTTATGTAAATTGAGTTTGGGCTGTATTTGGACGAAAATATCATTTCAGTTTATTATTCTGAACTTTTCTCCCAACTGCATATGGCCTTTTACTTAAGGTCAGATTTTAAATAAGGAAATCTATTCTGAAGAGATCCCCATTTCAGTGATCTGTGCTCCCTCCCAACCAGCAGCAGGGTAAGACTCACACAGACAGACACCGACCAATGGGGACATCCTTCCCAGTGACAGTGCTTTAAAAATGCTGCCCGTGAGATGTTTTGGTTTTAAGTTTTAATAGTTAAAAAAAGCCAGAGTATGGTCTCTTCAATGAGCCTGTTCCTTGCTCTCTGACGTAACCACAGAAATCAGGTTTCCCTGCCCACCAGCTGCTTTGTCTGACATTTATAGACTCAAACAGGACTGAAGATTTCCTACTTGCACAGATGATGGTGGTGACTCACTGCTCAGAGAGAATGCAATTCATTTCAACTGATGTGACATTTTGACATAACTTTTGGACAGCTTAAAAAAATTTTTTTGAGGACCATAGGAGTCACTACTTCTTCAAATTCCACAGTAGATTTCAAACCCTATGGTCTTATGCCCAGAAGCTTAATTTTCATGCTTTTTTTAAAAAAAAAAAGTTCATGGCTAGACTTAGACTCATCAAATTTTAAGGTGGTATTTAATATCCCTTCCTAGTCTTCCGCTGTGGTAGGAAAGTTGTGCACATTTTTGGGGCAAAATTAGTCGACCCTTTAGGCTAAAAGAATAAAATATTCTGTTACTCATTTGGTATTTGTTTGTTTACACATATGTATGCCATATGAATATGTGTGTGTATAACCATCTTATTGGGCATGATTCTTTACTGTCCTAGAGTATCTGCCATTTGAAGCAAGTTTACTCTCATAATCTTGTCAGACTTTGTTGGATGAAAAGCTGAAACTATTTCCAGCTTAGTGGCCCTTTCCATCCTTGCTGCAGAGACCCTGAACCCGGGGGCCTTTCTGTTTCTCAGTTGTAACTGAGATGTTGCTATTATCAAATTCTTTTCAGTTTTTAGAGCAGGAAGTAAAGAAGTCTTCACAGAGAAATCAGTGACCCAAGTCACTATTTCCTTACATAGACACAGCTGGTACTGCCCAAACCAAATTCCTTATTTTGTGCCATTTTGCTGCTGACGCCATTTTCTGCGATCCATACCCTTATCCCACAGCCTCTGGTGCTGTTAAAGGGAGTCCTTGGAATTTTGATTGTGCCTAGTGTCCAACATTTAGGAAAGGCTACAGTTCCAGGAGATTTATGGACCTAAAAGGGACACAGTAAATTGGTGAAACCAACTTAAATATGTACATACATTCTCAAAACCAACTGCAGGCTCTGCATCTCCAGCACGAGACATTGGGTGTTGAGCTAGTGAAGCAAATACAGGTTGAATACAACTTTCATTTTCTCCTTAAAAAATCTTATGGCGGGCCTCCCCGGTGGTCCAAGGGGTTAAGTCTCAGCACTATGAAGCTATCCGCAGCCACTGCAGCATGAGTTCAGTCCCCCGCCAAGGAGCTTCCCACATGGCACAGCAGACCTCTCCTGCCTCGCCCGCTGCTCCCCTCAGCATTGTATTTCAGTAGATCTGCCTGTTCTGCTCCCCACTCTGTCTCTGGTGAATCCTCACAACCCCCGCACCTCTGGCCTATACCCCAGTCTTTGTATGCATAAATAAATAAAATAAATCTTAAAAAAAATCTTATGGAGATAGCAAAAGAAAAAGATGATAGAAAAAGCATGGGGAAGAGAAACATTTAGTAGTGGACAAATGCATATTTAGTTACATATCTGTGTATTTTACTCTTTATGTATTCATTTCTTTGTTTTACTCTACTGGTTTTTTCTATCCCAACCTAGATTCCTTTAGGTCATAAACAGTTTTCTGACTTTGAAGTTGTCTTTTTACCTTTCTGATCTTTCCCTGGTTTCAGGTCTTGTTTTTTCTCTTTTTTTGTTTTTTTTCTTTTTCAGTTGTTTTAGCCACCTCTAATGCACATTTCATTATCCCTTTCCTAATAGGTTCCTAAATTTCAAGAGAAGGGCCACATCTGTCCATGATACAGTTCTCAGATTTGGAGCTGTGAGAAAGAGCAGAGTCAAAACACCTCGGTCATCACTTGTAGTAAATTCTGCTGGAACAGCTGCATGTTTCTATGCATAAAACTGTATTTTGACTTCCCACATTATAGAAGGGGTGTTGAGTTTTCTGGTTGAGCATAAGGGTAGCATATTTCAGAATGATTAACTTTATGGATGTCATTGTCTTGGCCAGCTATATTTGGCGATGCTGCAGCTGTGTTTGCTTTCTCAAAATTGTCACCAGGAGGCCTCCCACTGCAATTATTTCCTTCAGTCCATGCTGGTAACATCTTTCCTCGTGACTCCCATTGTCCATCCAGCCATCTTTCCTTGGTGTCAGGATTGAAAGGCAACACATATGACCTTTGAAAACCTTGAATGTTGATTAACACTACTGGTGACTCCATCTCAAAGCAATTTCTTAATATTAAGCAATCCTTATATTTCACAAAAGCTCATATTTTCCTGATTCCTTTCTTCCTTTTCTCTTACCCTTAGATATGAAAGAGTTATTTTGAGCATCTGACAACAGGCAGTATTTCTTCCTTTTCTGTCATATGAGAACACTTTGAGCACATTTTTACTTCTGGTGTCTTAGAGGTTCCTTGCAAAACACTGTGCGGAAAGAGGAGACTAAGAAGCAAAGCATGTTTTCCCCTCTTAATTGAGCACTTGCCACAGATTTTTCTCTTAGGAATAATTTCAGAAACATCACTCTTAATACAGAAACCATTTTAATTCTGTTGGCTGTGTCTGGGTTTTAATTTTCCGATGGAAATAACTTCCTCTTAGATTGTGCCTGCTTGTCAGGGGTGCCTGCCCTGCCTGGGATCTGCTATGTGGAGCAGGAGGGAAGCACATTGCTTTAGCGTCTCCCCAGCAATGACTTGGAAGGTGGTTCTTCAAGGCTCCATTCTTTACTAAGTGACATTCTTCTGGCATGTCTTTGATTTGTTCCATGCCCACTTCAAGTCTCAGATGACTTGTCAAGATTCCTCATCTAGAAAATAAGGATAATAAGATATGCTTCTTACCTGTCCCACTGTATTACTGTGAAGCTAATGTTGCAAAAGGAGTGACAGCCTAAATATTTTATAGCTTCATGGTACTTAAAAGTGACCATGAGTTCAGCTACATTTCCTGGGAGAACCAAATACAGTGAAACTTCATTATAACTGACCAGTTAATGTTTTCTCCTTCAGAACATTCCTGCTTTAAACTCTCAGCCAAAGACCCATAAAGCAATATTGTTCCCATATAAACTTTCGGAAAATGCTTAGTCCCCAGGACAACATTATGAAGACTGATTTTTTTTTTTTTCTCTCTCTCTCCTTTCTGCATGATGATTGAGAAATAAAATGCAGTTCATGTTCCAACTGTGAGCTTGTGGTCAGGCCTTCTATCCTGGGGTAGGGTGAAGCAAAAAGCAGTATCTCCATCCAGTATCCCCATATGCATTTTCTGAAAAGCCCATCTCTACACCAACTGAAATAGATGGTGATTTGCTTATGGGAGAGAATGAGCCACACAATATGAAGACTGGTTCTCACTTAGCAGACACCCAACTGGTAAGACAACAGTTTTGATGATATGAATATGAGCAGAGGGCTACTGTAGACCTGGCCACTGCCTAACAGCCTTGCTAGGTGCTCAGGCTGCAAAATGCATGACACATAAAGGAGAGTCTCTAAAGAAGGAAAAGACTTAGCAAGGGAATCAGGAGTACAGGGTGTGTTTCTGTGGGTGGCCAGCTGCAAGATACATCATAGTTATTCTGTTTGTGCTTTAATAAGCAGACTCTTAAAAATATTTGTCCTGACGTAACTGGTGAGGAGAGTCCTGAGAGACCAGAACTCCCATAGCTAGTGTGGAAGATTTGCTTCTAATGTTATAAGTCATTTGCTCCATACGGTCAGTCATGATCAGTCTGAGTTGGGAAACCTAAAGCCTTGTCTGAGTCCATTGGCTGAGGAAAGTCCTCCATGCATGGCCAGGGGTGTTCTCAGCACCTACTTTGGCTCTCAGAGTGATCCTAATGAGGCCAAACTCTCCTGACCGTGAATGTGAACTCCAAAATGAAGAATCCCTCACCTCACCCTCCTTTGCATTAGAGTGAACTGGAGACTTCGCTGCAGGCAGGGGAAATAGGCAACAAGACTATCAATGTTTCTGGAATTGCTAGAAAAGGCAAAGTAGGTCTGTGGCCAAAAGCTAGCAAATTCTTTAGGGTAGGGCCCTGCTGCAAAGATAATACTACAAATGTTCTTCTACACTACTTCATTGGTACTTTGTAATCACACTGTCTTCTCATTGTCAAAGGAGTCTGATTAACATTACAGACAGCCTTTCCACTGGGCCAAGATTCTGTATCCAGCTGTTACAGTAAGTGACCAAAATTATACTATTTTTAGCCTCAGAAGCCATGTTTTGACCATGCCTTTATCTTGCCTCTAACTATATCTTGTTCGGTTTTACTCAAAACGTGATACTTTTGATTCAAATTGATTTCTAGTTCTCTATTCAATAAAATGATGATGTATACCCAGAAGCCAAAAGTATTTTCATGTCAACAAACTGTAATTCTTTGACAACTAAATTATTCTTTTTGTGTGTTTCTCCTACTTCTGATACTAACATTTAAGGGATACTGCCTTTCTGTTGGTACACTTTTCTGAAATATCTTCTGATATCTGTTCTTGATTTTGTATGCTTTCTGGTCCACCATTAGACTAAGAGATTTCTATAAATTGTCAATAATCTTCAACAAAATTTTCAAGTTGTAGCATTCCTACTTTGAAAATGAAGAAATGGAGCACCAGAAATTTTAAAGTGTGAATGTGTCTACCATTCAGTTTCTAAAGGCTAAATTCTTTGTATTGTACCACTTTGCAGTTTGGTCCAGGAGGTTGATTTTAAGTCTTTGGAGGGATTCTTAGATGTAAGACCATGAACAGTTGAAACTCTAGATACGTTGCTAAATTGGCAGCTGTGTGAAATACAGTTTCTTAGCTATCATCCAATGCTCTTCTGCTCTGTGGGTGATCTTGAACATAAACTGCTTGTCCTTGATTTCATTTTGTAGCCCAACCCACTTCTGACTCTATGAGACAAGGGTGTTATAAGAAATGTTGGAATTGGCACCATAGCAATGTCAAGATCACTTGATGCCTGAGGCAGATTCCTACTTACTGCTGAGATAAGGAAGGAATTAATATTAAAAGTTCAGATAGAGCCTTATTCTTCTTTCAAGATATGAGGTTTCCTTTGAGATTCTCATTAGATACCTGGCACACATGCCACCCCACACACACCCTTTCCCTTTCGCACCCACCCCCCAACTTCTTACTCTCTGCATTGTTATTATTCTGATTTAGATAAATAGGTGGCCTTCCCTGGGGTTTAGCCCATAGTATGCTTTCTTGTGAATTATAAAAACAGCTCTCAGTCCCCACTGCCCCCTCAGTTGGTGGCTATGCACTATCCTTTCTATAATTGCATGTATGTTTACCTTTTTCTTAATAAGTGCACCAAATAAGTAGGCAATAGAATAAGTTAATCTTTAAACAAAATAACAAATGGGTTTAGATAATTGATAGTGACAAACTTGGGTATGTTACCTGGTCCAATTCCAGTGTCAGTGGAGTTTGACCTCCCTATACC
Organism: Scalopus aquaticus; assembly: GCA_004024925.1. Taxonomy (NCBI): domain Eukaryota; kingdom Metazoa; phylum Chordata; class Mammalia; order Eulipotyphla; family Talpidae; genus Scalopus; species Scalopus aquaticus. Next base: position 38,599 of record PVIJ01007122.1, on the reverse strand, counting down.
TTTTTTGCTTGATCAAGTGCATAAACATTTGCTAGGGCCCTGGGTTTTCAGCAGATGTCTATTGCATGTGTAGAGACCCAATGTAAAGGACGGGATAATAGAAAAGTTAGAGCCAAATTCACGCATGGGTTGCTCAAACCCACAAACCGTTTCATACGGAATATTAGCTTGTCGAAATGCCTTTACTCTTAGCAGGAGGCAAGCGTTGTAACCTAAGAGGATGTGATTTGAGTGGAGTTTTCATGCCCCGTGTGCTTATTGTGTTCTTGCTACTGATGCAAACATTATCTATAATTACATTTTCAAGTGACTGAAAATTGCAGGCTTTGTTGAACAAAAATACAGCCAAAGAATGGAATGTATATCCACTCCACCCTCATTATAAGGCTTTCAGAAATCAGACTATAAGGCCCAATACCATGACTCTCAACTGCATGATACCAACTCCATTCTCTGATGTTTGAACACTTTGTCAAAATGCGGGGTTCCCCACGATGATCATATAATTGGAGGAAAACGCTATTACTCATCTAAGCGCTTCATTTGCTCCATTGTCAACTCAGTCACAGTGACACCTCCTTCCCAACTTCTCTATTTCCAGCACTTAAAACAAGAAACCACAATTTGATTTAGATCCAAGCATGATGGCAACGTTGATGTTGACACTATTGAGAGAGACACTGGTCGAGAAAGACACTGTTGCCTTTCTGATTGTTATATCCCTATGATATTGTCTTTATGCCACCTCACCTCCCATGTGGATGCAACTGAAAAAAAGATTGTTTCTGTGGGGACCTACTCCAAGATGGACTCCTCTTGGTCTTCGACCCTAGCCATGGGATAAGAAAACTTCTTGACCAATTTCCCTCTTCTAGACACAAAAGAAGATCCTATTTCTAATCTCAGTGACTGCCTAAACCAGTTGGAATTTTGAAAGAGAGAATTTGACTTGTCATACCTTAGTATCACTGCTAATTAACATCTTAAAACCAAAGGAACTATTTTAATGCAATAGAACATGTTTCTTGGCTTTGGACAAAAAGCTAATTTTTCTTTCTTTTTTTTTTTTTCTTAAATATGTATGCTAGTAAGTTTCAGTTTATCGTAAGCATCCTTTCCAAAATAACTATTTAAAGTCTATAATGTAGATTGTCCATAGCCTATTCTGGGAGTTGCAAAGTAGTATAAAATTTAATAGTATTTCTACTTTACGTTAAGGTATTAAATTTGGCATCTAAATAGATGGCTCAAGTTATGAAATTTGCCTTAGTAGAGTTCAAACTCTCTGAAAGACTGAAGAAAAGTCCAAAGTAGAAGCAGAGCACATATTTGATTAAAGTTGTTTAAAACCCATAGACTATTTCTAATTCTATTGAGTCCTGCTATGACAGGTGGGACAAATGGGTCATCAAATGAAAAAGTGTTTAAATGATCAAAATTAAAGCATGTAGAGTTCAAAATCCACTTAGGTTTGGTCAATTGAATGTTCCCTGATATGTAGTGTTAACCTTTCTAACATAAATTATAAACTCAAATGTACTTCGGGTTTTGGACAGACATATTACACAGTGATATGTAAGTGACCAGCAATAGTCAGTATTTTTAACATTCGTAGAGCATACTTGTAACTTTGGGATCCAAGTAAAACGTCTTCTTAGTAATATGACACATCAACAAGAGTTTGTCTTACTTTATTTAAAAAAAAAAAAAGTGAATGTATTATTGGAAGCAGGGCCTCTGCAGTGAAAATTCTGAGATACAGCCAGTCTCAGTAACATCATATAATTGCCCAATGGCAGTATAAATGAGGGCAACTCAATTTGTGTATTTCGTAAATTCCCTCTGTGATTGCAAATACTCTCTTATGTTCAGGGCACTTTTTTGACAGGTTATATGTTTATGTCTCTAAGTGCCTTGGCTTTTCATAGCTTGGATTTTTAACCAATCAGCAAAACTTACTTTAAGAAATGTAATTAGCCAAGCACCAAAGTAAATTAGCTTTTAAAGTTGTCTAATTCTCCAGGTTTCTTATTTGCCTCTACAATAGCAAATTGATTCCACTGTGGTGTAGTAAATACAGCACCGCTAGCCAGAACATGTATGGCAGTTGTGCAGTTTGTACGCAGATTGAATAGTTAAAATTTCGTTGGACAGCTGAGAAGTTTAGGATTTATGAGTCACAACCGACCTGTTATTTGGCTGAATTGATCGGTTGTTTTGTTGTCATGTGGAAACCACCTAAACATTTTCAGTACTGAAACCCAGGTTCCTTTCTTTTTTATTTAAACTGTCTACTAGTGAGTAAGTTGCGGCTTCTCTTAAGCATCATTTCCAAAACAACTATTTAAAGTCTGTAATGTATTGGTGTCCATAGCCTATTCTAGGAGTTACAAACTAGTATAAAATTTAACAGTAGTTCTACTTTAAACATTTGTTTACTCTGAGCTTTAACTTGTCAGTATTTGCCTGCTTCTTCAGGAAATACTGGTTTAGCATAAATAAGAATCTGCATTGTTGTGCTGTTTGGGAGGTTATGTCAAATTAATAAAGGATTTTCTTTCTTTTTTTTTTTTTTTTAAAGATTTTATTTTATTTATACATACAAGCTTGGGTACAGGCCAGAGGCGTGGGGCAGCGAGAGGGTTCACCAGAGACAGAGTGGGGAGCAGAACAGGCAGATCAGAAATACACTGCTGAGGGGAGCAGCGGGCAAGGCAGGAGAGGTCTGCCCCGCCATGTGGGATTCTCCCCGGCTGGGCGTCGAACTTGCGTCACCGCTGCCAACAGCTCCACAGCGCAGCGCTTAACCGCTGCGCCACCGGGGAGGCCCAATAAAGGATTTTCTTGTTGGAAAACAAGCATATAACTGTTTCATCTTTCTGAAGAACTAAATTCTTCATCCTGCAGATCAGATCAAATGAATATTATAAACTTCCCTCCTTCATCTTTCTTGGGGCTATGTCTAGATCCTTTCCAACATCATTAAAAATAACAGTTCTGTGTTTTTTATTATGAAGAGTACAGTGGAGGAAGCAGACTCTTGGTGGAAATATGTATGTATGTTAGCACTTTCATGACCTTGGCAGTTTGGATTGTAAAATCCAGGTAGATTGAGAGATGAATGGGGAAGTCAATATTAAGCAAAGCTGGTAATATTGCAGTTGATGTCCATCTGAAAGAGTCGCTAGTAGTAATGCCCTACTGCGTTAGGTCAGGTTGGAGCTAGTACGTGTCACAAAATTAGTTGTGCAGGCAAAGAAACCTAGATTTTATCCAGGATATCTTTTTGCTCCCTAAGCTTCCTTTTGACGAGCTCTTCAATGTGTACTAGATCTGGAATTTTGAGAACAGATTGGCATGAACTATAAAAACAATCTGATAGACTAGCGGATGTTTAATTGGCATTATAAGTGTGACTCAAGCTTTTGTTACTCAAAAATGTAGTGCGTTGTCCTGACTAGCCATGGTACTTCCACTTTACGCTTACTATCCCAGTGTCATGAATAGTTCCTTTTACTCTAACAAGTGTTCCAGTTTTGCTGATAAATTACTTTGTCTCCCTTCTCATATCTGATCAGGTGTCATTAGGTTTCTTAAATATAAACATGTTTGCCAACTTTTAAAAGTATATAGAGGACTCACCCAAACCTTCACATACACACACACACACACACACACACACACACACACGTTATCCATGCTTTTAACTGTTCAGGGAAAACAATTTCTAACAACTTTGTTGGACCCATTTCCTTGTCTAGATCCTTACAGAAAAGCTTCTCAAAAATCTAACAAAAATTTAGGTAGTGTTCCTGGAGTGTTCACACTCTGCTGGGCACTTTGGAATGCGCTATCTCATTAACTTTTTTTTTTCTAACTGAAATCCCTTGTGCTAGAAACTCCTGTCTACAGCTTTGTGTGAAAGTCTTTCTCCCAGGATATGAATTCAGTGTTGGGGGACCATGAGACTCTCAGGGCAATCTCCCCATCCAATTCAGTTCAATTCAGGAAATAACATTTCCTCCATTCTAGAAAGCTCAACTAGGAAAGTCAGTTATTCTGTTAACTTTCAACTGGAGCATGAACAGAGCTGAAGCTGATCTGTGGCTACTGCCTTTGTTCTTACACTGTCCTTTGTGCCAAGGTAATAGGAGAGCCCAGCCAAGGTGTAATGGCACTGGGGCACCCAGAATCATTTTTGCATTTTAATCTCCTGGATACTTCTACACTCTTCAATGCTAATTGCTATCTCTCCCATTCAGTGCTAGAATTTCAGAGGATTTGTGAAATATGTGTGTTTAGAATCGATTTCCTGATTTTTACATTTATACCCAGCTGTTTGTTATTCAGTTCAGCCATCAGCATCTGAGTCTCAACAGACCATGTAATGTGCAGCTGTAGCCAGATGTAACGCTTCTGCTCCCTAAATGTTTCCGTTAGAAGCTTAGAGAGGCAGGCTAAAGACTGCTGATAACCATGTTGCCTGCATTAATTTACCCTCTGGAGCTACACAAATTCTGCTTGGCAATTTTATTTCATGACCAACAAGCAGAGCAATGTTTGCCATCTCCATCCCTGGTAGTAATGTTGACACTGTATATATCAAGTATATCTGTGTTGATATGAAAGGTACTTGTGCCGCTAATTCAAACCCCGGGAAGCTGTCTGATCTGCATGCATAAATACCCTGAAAGCAAGGTTGTCCTTAGGAAACATCAGCCAGGATTTAGACCAGACCTTGGCCTAGATTAAAATAGGTTCATAAACCATTCTCTTTAGAGAACATTTCTTAGGAAAAGTCATTTTGGGATCATTTCTCTTCAGTCTATAGTGAAACCTTGTATCTAATTTGCATTTATTATTCAGATCTGTGTTTCCTTTTGTATTTTTATGATGTATCTTTGTTTAGAGGCTACAGCTTCTACTAAATTTAATTACTTCCCTTGGAGGCTTTAAATTGAGGGCAGCTTCTATTAATTGTTAATTACTTTCCTCTGCCATTTACACAGCAAAGGTACAGTTACTAATTGAGGGTCTGTTCTCCACAATGACAGAGAGACTACTTCAGTCTCAATATTTACCTTTCTGTGGGGGCAGATTTTTATTCTTCTAATCTTACCTTTTATTAAACATAAAAATAGGCATTCCATTGATATATTGGCCATTCCTATGATCCAGTGTTGTCATATAGCCTAGATAAATCAATGGGAATGATATTTGACTCTGTGTTGCCATCTGGTGGTGTCTTAACTTTCTTAGCCTCCTGATAACTTTTTTAGCCACCACTCATGGAGAGGTGGTACCCCAGGTCTTTTCCTTTGCTACTGCTACCCTCATAGTCATTTTGGGGGTTTAAACTTCGTCTCCTTCCTCACTGGTGGCTGAGGGAAGCGTCAGTAAGACCTGAGCAGTGGTGGTGGAGTTTTTTAATGTGATGAGGTATTCCTTGCAGGTCTGCTAGATATCTGGCAGTTTTGACCACCCTTAAGCATGCGCTTCCTTTCTTTTCCTGATTCTTCATAGCTCACCCCATTCCCCCGCACTCCCATCCCATTCATTTCTTCTTGCCTCCTGACTTTTTGCATTATTTTCTGTCTCTGAACTCATCTTTCACCTTCTCTTTCTAGAAAGTAAGTATCTCCTCAATGACCATATCTATGTTAATGGGGGTGGGGAGAAGCTTTTCTCCTCGGTTATTTCAGTCTGGGAGTTTCTGCCCTAGCAGCCTGGGCGCACCTGTCAGTCGCAGGAGCTGGTGGATGGCGCCTGTGTGCTCGGTGCTGGGGCTTCCCCAGTGCTCCGGGGTTGACCACAGTCCCTTTTCAACAATTTTAGAGCATTGTGATCCCATGAAGGGTTCTGGAACTTACTGAAAGAACAGTAAGAATTATTGCTTCATTCATTTATCAGTTATGATAGTTCACAAAATATGTTACCTCCTAGCCTAGTCTGGGCTGTTTCATTTCTTACTAACATTTCAGTCTCAACGTTGAAATGGGTTTGCAGCAACACTTGGTTATTGTGTCATGATGTGCTTCTGTTCTGGAGTCCTAAATCTTTTAATATAAACCAAATCATAAAGGTAGAGCACAAGAAAGAAATCAGTATATGGGTTAAATGAACAAGCAGTGGCATAGTGAAAAGCTTTCAATTCCTCATTTTTGGAAAGCTAAGGTTTATGGCAAAAACCAGCATGATTTTAGCTTGAGGTTTTTATTGGATTTTATAAAAATCTTCTACTGTGTCTTGAGCCCCAGGTAGGCAGCCGATTCACCATGCCTGATAACATTAATAGAGGAGCAAAGTCTGCCTCAGCAAGAGTGTGTGTCTGTCTGTCCTGAAGTCGGCTGCCCCTGGAGGACCAGGATCAGGTTTGTGGGGGGCTGGAGTCGGGGAGCATTTCAGACTCACTTGAGAAATCACTTCCCTCTTTCCTGCCTGCAGCCAGGCTTCTCTCTGTAGAGTCCCCTTGTGCAGCCTTCTGCCTATGTTCTTAAGAGAAAAATTCTTCTCTTAGAAGGTATCTAGGGTGGTTTGCACTGTATTATATCACCAAGTTTGCTGGCGGAGGTATGTGGTGTGTGAAATTGAATGGTCTTTCAAACTGTAGTGCTTATTAAGTTATTGATACAGGATGGTTGTCGACTTAGGCCAGGTGTGAAGGTAATCCTATTATAAAGTGATTACTCTTCTACCAAAATGCATTAAAAGAGTAGTAGTTATGGTGCTGGGACACTAGGAATTCTGACAGGGTTTCTGTGATCAATCAAATATTATGCAGTACACAGCTATAAAAAATGAATTCTAGAGTGAAACTTAGAAGTCCATTACAGTTCTGATTTCGTACATATTGCACATGTAAATTTATATATCATACATAAATCACAAATGGAGGTGGGAATAATATTCTTTTAAGGATTATGGGCTTAAAATGTGCTATAGCCCCTGTATAAATAGCCCATATAAAGCTATTTTAATATTTCAAATCCCATATATGGGCTTGAAATCATGATAATTATTTTAAATTATACTGGTTAGATTCATTTTTATTAAAACATTTCTGGCAGCAGTGAAACTCACTTATTAAACATGATTTTGGAATTAAAAATGGAAAGCTTTACAAATTCCTTACAATGGAGGAGGGGTAGGAAGCCTTGCCTTCTCATTGCATTCCTGCCCCTCAGCCTACCCAGCACCTAAGCTGGGCCCCATGTGCTCCCAGATAGCCAGTCTCCATTGCAGGTACCACGTAATGGCAGCTTGAATTCTGGTTCAGTGGCTCCCATTAGACCTTAGTGACCCTCAGCACAGATACTAAGACTCAGTGAGCTTGAGAACACCAACACCTTGTGCTCCATAAGGCAGAGAGTATATGCAAGCACATTAGATCAAATGGGGAAAAAAAGACGAGAACAGTGCTAGAATTGAACTGAAGCCAGCAAAGATTCATGGAGCACCTATAGTAGGCCCACATGTAGAATCTTGCAACAGAATTCTGCCTGGCATTGAAGCCATTGACGCTAACACCAGTACTACTGTATTAACGCAAATTCCCACTCTGAGGACAGAGAGTTCTGTTGTCAGAGTGTACTGGAAAGTATCTTAATACTGAAGTTCAGGTCTTAATTCCTTATATCAAGAGATACTACTTTTTGTGTTCCGTATTTGCCTGCCCTACACATTTTATTCCTTCTGTAGGGTGAATACCCTTTGAAATGCAGAAAAAAATTGAGAAACATTTTGAGTCGCAAGTTTATTTTTAAAGCTTTTCTTAAAGCTTTAAATAAGTGTACTTCATATCTTTGGCCATTGGAGTAGAAACTTATATATCAGCTTTTCAGGCTAGTTTCCTTATAAGATAAAGGATAATTATATATCCTTTTTTTGTGTTTTATCTTTCATACATTTATACCGGCCCTCCTGGAGGAGGCTATGGGCCCAAGCAATTCATATATGCATATAGATACAGTTTTTACTTTCAAGTGGTTTGGAACACAGTCTGTACTGGGAGGCTGGGGTGGAAATGACAGCAGTCTTCTAATGCTTTGCCTGCTATTATGATGTCACCTCTGTGGAAGGAATTTCAAAAACACTGTAGGTATTGAGAAGAAAAAAAATGTGTCTCAGCCTGATATTCTATAATTAGGTTATTATAAATTGATTTTTAATTGAAGTTCCCCATTTTTAGGGAGTCCGGTATCTCTCAGGGAAATGGTAAATTTTGGGAAAAAATTATAATTTTCATGTCATTGACAGTGGGACAACCTAATCCTGCTGGACAGAAGGAAGTGTAAGGATTCCCAGGCCAGTGCAGGGTAGGAAGGGTAGCACTCATTGACTCTGACAACATGGAGATAATTCAAAACAGGCATTCACAAGACTAAGACACAGTGTGTGGAGAAGAAATAAAATAGGTTCTCTGTTAATGTAAACACACTGATTTAGGTTTAATGCTTGATAAGCTCTTAATCTGCTATAATCACACTTTCACATCTGATAAATTGTATCACATAATAAAAGTAACAATAGTTTACAGAAACTTTAAAGGTATAATTTGTATGGCATTTTAATTATGGAGCAATAAAGCTCTGAGTCACCAGGAAATGCCTATGCTATGTATTTCCTGTGTAGTGATTTTTTTTTTTTTTGTCATTGCAGTTATCTGTGGTTCTGGGTGACTGATCATTCCCTTTTCCCATTATGATAGTTTTATTTGTTATTTCTTGGTTTAGCAAATATTCACCCAATGCCACCTATGTGCCACTTACCATTTTAGGGGAATCCTGCATCCTCAGTTATATCCTTCTTGGCAGAAAAGATAGTTTTTTACTTCCCTCCTATGTTGTGAGTTCTCTTCCAACCATCTCACCTACTACCTTTAGGGTTTTCCATGATCCAGCAGAATTCCCCTCCATCTCCGGGAAAGATTGTTTTAGTTGCTATTAATGGCAGGAGGCCAGAAGAACATCTTAAATCTATTTAAGCCGTTAGAGAAGAATACCATGGAGTGTGTGGCTTAAATGACAGACATTAATTGTACTAATTCTGGAAGCAGGGAAGTCCAAAATCAAGGTGTGGGCACCTTTGGCTCTTAATGGGGGGTCTCTTCCTGGTTTGCACATGACCGATTGTGTGTGTGTCCTTACATGGCAAAGAGAGACATTCTGATGACTCTTCCTCTTCTGTGAGGACATTGGGTAGGGCTCATCACTCATCGCTTCCCAAAAGTCTCACCTCCAACTATCATCGCTTTAGAGATTAAGGCTGCAGCATAAGAGTTGGGAGGGGGCACAAACATCTATCCATAACAAATACTAATACTACTAAGATATAGATGCAGAGACCCGCCTCCCCCGCATCAAGAAGGAGATAGAGGGCCTCCCCGGTGGCACAGCGGTTAAGCGCTGCGCTGTGGAGCTGTCGGCGGCGACGTGAGTTCGATGCCCGGCCGGGGAGAATCCCACATGGCGCGGCAGACCTCTCCTGCCTTGCCCGCTGCTCCCCTCAGCAGTGTATTTCTGATCTGCCTGTTCTGCTCCCCGCTCTGTCTCTGGTGAACCCTCTCGCCGCCCCACGCCTCTGGCCTGTACCCCAGCTTGTATGTATAAATAAAAAATGAATCTTTAAAAAAAAAAAAAGGAGATAGAGGAACTGCAGTCTACACTCACAGGTGGAATGTGACTTAGAAACATAATGATGCATCATCAAGACCTGCCAGCTCGGAATCATGGTTTATTATAAACACTTATTCTTAGGGATTTCCTTTTCCAGCTTTGAGCAGGAGCACTTGAAAAGCCATATCAGAAATTTCCCAAACCCTCTGATTTCATGAGGTTGAGATGCTGAGTTTCAGGTTAGGCTTGTGAGGACTGTATTAAAAATACATTTCATATTTCCTAGTTACTAGAACACATTTAATTTCTGCTCATCAAATCATGGACTTTCCTCATCTGGTGTTTCAGATCATTTTCTTGAGCAAATTACCTGATGGAAAGCAATCTCCCTGGACCCTTTTTCAATGATGTTTACCCAGTGGGAACTCTGTCACCCTTCCATCAGGACATAACTGTAATCCTTTTGGAATTGACTGCTTCCTGGAGAGTTTACAGTCTGTAAACTGATATGTTTGGATGTTCACAGTCCTGTTACTATATATAAAAAGAATTCCATCAAGAGTATTTGGGTTTTCTTATATTTGGTGCTTCTCTAGCTCTAGCTTTGGGTGATTCATTCCATTATCCTGTAGCTGGACTTTCCTAAAATTACAGTATGGCTTACTCATAGGGGAATACAGCAATGGATACCTGGATAGCAATGGGTAGAGTCAGGAGAGACCAGAAGGGTTGTGAGGAACTGTTTTTGCATGATCAGAATTTCATTAATAAGTTGAAAAAAAAAAAAAAACTCAAGCTAGGACCTCAGTTCTGTGTCACTATCCCAGGGAGTTACCAAGAGGTTGGTTATCTGTGGGGGAAGAGTCAATTTTATATTCACACCCATTCCTTTCATTTTTCTGTTACTATTTCACAGCAGATGCTATGTTTAATTCAGAACTTTTTAAAGCGTGACAGCATTGCTTTAAGTTGAATGACTTTAAACTGGGTACTCGAGGGTTCAGGTTCCTTGGAAGCAGGGGTCATAGTCAAGGTGGAAATGAGAACACAGCTGGCAGGCATCCTGCCATCCCAGCATACAAATGATCTGACAGTCCCCTTGACTTGCAAGAGTCACCGTGGTGCTTCTCTACCACAGATCTCAGCCTGGTTTTCTTCTCTTTTTATCTGAGAAGCTCTAACTGACCATCTTTTTTCCACTGTATCGTTCCAGTTTGGTTTTTTATTTAATCGAGGTATAATTTACATACCATAACAGTCGTCCTTCTAAAGTGTACAACTCAGTGATTTTTCACATATTCAGGAAATTGTGCGACCATCATCACTATTTTCAGGATACTTTCATCAACCCCAAAAGAAACCCCACACATCCCCTGAGTCATCACCCCTTCCATCCCCCTCGCCGTAGGCAACTGCTCATCTGCTTTCTGTGTCTACAGGTTTGCCTATTCTGCACATTTCACATTAATGCAATCTTCAAATAGGTGAACTTTTGTCACTGGCTTCCTTCACTTTCAACAATTTCAGGATTCTTCATGTTGTAACATGTGTCAATATTTTGTTTCTTATTATGGCTGAATATTATTCTAGCCTCTCTGTGTGCAATCATTTGTTTATTTGTTCATCACTTGATAAACCTCTAGATTTCTTTGGCTGTTATGAATAATGTGTGCAGGTTTTTGTGTGAGCACATTCTTTTAGTTTTCCAGGTGCATGCTTAAGAGTGGAATTGCTGGACCCCACAGTAATTCTGTGTTGAAGTTTTTGAGGAGTTGCCAAACTGGTGTCCAGAGTGAATGTTGCCATCCCACCAGCAGTGGGTGAGGGTCCCACTTCCAACATCCTCACATAATGAAACAGCAGTTTCATTCTTACACTGACTCTGGAGATGAAAAGTGTGAGCTATGGAAGGTAGGAAGTGAGCCCTCAGAGGGTCATATATAAGGCCAGTGCTAGCATCCTTGTCTCCTGACCATTCTCACTGCTCTTTTTGTCACTGTGTGTTGTAGGAAAACCAGGTGAGAAAAAAAAATGAAAAAAGTTCATTGTTCTGACAATCATCTATTTTTATTTCCCCATCATAAAAACTGAACATTTTGTTTCTTGATAACCTGTGATGACATCCAGTTCTCTGTCTCTACCCTCAGACTTCTCTGTCAACACCAGACTTGAATAGCCCACTGCTTCCTTGACATTCTTCCCTCGGATGTCTATCAGGCAGCTCAAACTTGTCCCAGCCCAAACTTTTCATCCCTCTTCTCTCTTGCCCCATCTCACTAAATGGGTACCCAGTAACTCAAGGTGAAAGCCCATGTGTCGTCTTCGTTTCTTTTTCCTCATCTTCCACACCCACTTCATCAACAAATCCTGATCATTCCGAGTTCATCACATAGTCCCTCGTGTTCGCTGCTGCTTCCTCACTGTCCTGACCAAGCCACACTGGGCTCTCTGGCCTGGAATTCAGATCATGCCAGACCCTCCCCCAGATTTCCAGTGGCTTCCTTTCAAGCCTACAGAGAAATCTAAGTCCTTCCACTGTCCTAATGCTCCAGATTACTCTCAGTTCCCACCACTTCTGCTTACTCGACCTCGCCACATTGGCTTATTTACCCTCCTCTGAAGATACCAGCATGTGTCTCCTCACAAATTCTTTGTACTTCACCTCTCTGCCTCGGACCCTCCTCCAGAACCCACTGATTTGCACCCTCACTGTAAGTGTCCACTTAAAATGTCACCTCATCAAAAGTCTAGCCCTGAACCTCGTTATCAAAAACAGCAGCCTATCCCTTTCTGCCTCTTACGCTATGTGGCATTTTTCACTATTTGACAAAATAGTATATACTTGTTTGCTTATTTGGTTATGTTCTCTCTCATCTTCTGGAATGTAAGCTCCAAGACAGCAGAGGGGCTGTGTCTTCACTTGGCTAAATCTCCTCGGAACCTGGACTAGCACTTAGCCCATACTGGACACTCAGTAAGTGACCGTGGAGGCTGTTTTATTCTTCCTCTTGGCATAATTCGGAATCTTTTTGCTGACAGTCTCTATAGGGTGAGCTTTTAGTCTTTCATACATCTGCAAAAGACTTCCATATATTTATGTATAAGTTTGTGTAAGCCTTTTGTAACACAGTTCCTTCATAAATAATTTTGCAGTAATGCCAGGCAGGTGCTTTGAGCCCTCATCTGAAAAATTGTTTTCCCCCCAAGTACCAGAGATTATGATTATAATATTGTCACTTTATTACTCAATCTGGTTTTAATACATTGTAACACTATGGACCCTATTAACCAAGTACATGATAATAGCCTTGTATTATAATACCCTAGGATATAATATCGTAACGTAATACTCACTACCTTATTACTGTGGTTCTACTAATAAGGATCTCACTTATATACACATGGTGCTCTAATAGTTTCACAATAAATATCCAAAATAAGATTCTTCTATCGAGATTCTTATCTAAAACGTAAGCTACCACAATACGCAATACCAAAAGAGAGATGGGCAAACTATATTCCCATATTTAAGTTGTACATTGTAGTTTAGTTCTTCCTTCTTGCTGTGTTGCACGTTGTTCCTATAACTCCAGATTGTTCAAGTGCCTTCCAGCCTTCTTGTTGTCTGTTTATTCCATTTCACACAATTGCCAAAAATAAGTGAGGCTAATATTAACTTTGGGGAAGATAATGTTCCAGTGCCTTCCAGCACACTAAATAATTCAAGAGAATATGATGCACTGGTTAGGAATCTACTTTCTGCAGTCAAATTTACCTAAGAGTGAGTCTTATCTGTATACTTTAATGCACTATGTGCCAATGACATTATCTTTCTAATCTTTAGTTTCCTTGCCTGTAAAATGGGATGAATAACAGTAACTACCCTATACCAGTGTATACAAATTAAGTGAGATGATCCATATCAAGTACTGGCACATAATAAAATGCTCAATAAATGTTGACTGCAATTATTATTACTATCATTGTCTTAAAACATTTGCCCACTATGTGCAAAGAAATACTCTCTAGCAAACTGATGCTAGAATGACTGTCAGGTATAAAGTAGTAAATGGGCTTTAAGTAAGGCAGTAAAATGCAAATGTATTCCCTTGCTTTTTTTCCTCCAGAACTGTATCTCATTCAGCTTGTTGAAAATAACAAATATAGCAGAGATATAGACTCCCCCTTAAGGTATCATATATGTGTGTGTTTATAGCCTATTTAAAGAACAAAAATTGATCTTTCCGTAGCACAGAATCTGGCCAAGACACTCAGAATACCCATTGGCTTGTGTGTACATTTAGTTGTTATTATGGGCGTTCAGATTTTGTTCCTTTTTTTTTTTTTTTTTAATCTCAGCCTCCGGGGGTGAAGGTGAGAGAAAGAAAATAGAATTTAAAATGCCCTGCGTTTGTTTTTTAAAGGCCATGACTTGATCATAAAGTGTTTGTGTGTTCAGTGAAACTGGCTTTGAGCGCCTAAACTTTCAGCTCTGGTTATCTGCTGCTGCTTAATGTTTGCCTGCCGCCTCCGCTAGGGCTTCTGCCAGCGCTTTTCCGTCATCACCGCACATCACAGGCACTGCAGGACTTTTCTGAAGTGCTGACTGCCGGGCCCACCTCCAGACTTTCTGATTCAGTGGATCTGAGGTGGGGCTGAGAATTTGCATTTCTAATTAGTTCCCAGGTGATACTGTTGCTGCTGGTCAGGAAATCAGACATCAGGAACCACTGCTGCATGCAATTTGAGTTGTCCCCAGAGCACTGGGCCCTTGAGTCCCGCACAGAGTATGCACTCAATAAATACTTGTTGGTTGGCTGCGTCTAATGACACCAAAATGAAATATAAAGGGAAGATAAAGTATATTAAGGTTCTCATTAGGCGCACTGCCTGATTCTCATTAAGACTGTCCTGATTTCTTTTATGTCCTGGGCATGTGGGCTCAGTGCTAATTTTCATGGCTTCTGTGTCCCCGATGTACTATCTTTTCCATCCTCTCCTCATTTACCCTTTCCTTTCTAGACTCATTTTAGATAAAACACGAATAATAGCGAACAGAACCCCAAGGAAGAATATCTGAATGAGAACTTTTGCACCTCCCAAAGAGTTTTCACCAATCCCTTATCATTAATCTTATTTCCCTCTGTCTCTCCACCCTGTTAATATAAAGTTAAAGTTCTTAGTGTGTTGCTTCATTTTCTAAAATTTTAAGTTTGATTGGAATTGCCTCTATTAAGCTAACATTTGATGTAGTCACTAGGGAGAAGAAAAAGATTTACAGTGAAGTGATAAAAAACAAATTGGACTTTAGAGGAGGGATTGTTTAGAATTATTGTATTGCCACATTCAGTAATTTCCCCATATATATTTCTGAGTGAGTGCTTGGGTATTTATTTACCAGAAAAGAATTGTAGGGGTTTGTTGGTAAATCCTTTGAACTCTTCCTGTGTAATTAAGCATCAACACATTTTAAAGGAAAATGATATTTTCCTTCATTACAGTAGAAAAGTATTGCTGTTTCTACCCACCCATTCCTACTTACCAAGGAGGGATTCCATGTAAAGACTTTTAAAGGTTTTTAAATATTCTTTTTTTCCACTGAATTCCTGAGTATCATTTTCACTTTTTGCTCTCAGCCAACACATTTCAGTTTTCAGATTAGCGTTTTCCAAAGTAGGTTCCTTGGAACACAGGAGGATGTTACATGAATAGGAAGGATTCTGTAGCAAAAAAAAAAAAAAAAAAAAAAATTGAGAAGTAAATGCCATTTAACAAAGTTAAACGGGCATCCTTGATTCTTTAATTCAGGACTCTGAGTCTTCATTATGTTGGTTTCTTTTAGAAGCAGAAAAACAATTCTTTTTAGCAAATTTAAGGTACTGAAGAGATGTCATTTGTCAGTAAGTTGGTGTTACCTAAGTCCACAGTGGCTGTCCTAAAGGCTGATTTCTGGTTCAATTTTTCTGAGATAGAAATGTTCATTCTCTCCTGTTTATAATTAGACAAACTCTCACTACTTGGTTCACTCAGCATTTATTGTCAGATGTAGTTAGTTCCGGGGTGAAGTAGCAGGAAGGTCCTGGATTTACTGCTGGTGTTCCTCCCCTCCCCGCCACCACTCAGATGTCAGCTTTCGAGATTATGGAAAATTTAACTTCATACTCATTTCAACCTTATCGTTCATGAATTCAACAAGCCCGCGAAGCCATATATCCTAATGTACGAAGTGTTGTTTGCCTGTATGTGCTCCTTCCGTTTCATTGTGCACCCCTCTTCCCAGCCCACTTCCCCGCCCCCGCCAAGGCTGCGTTCCAGTTAGTGACATTCCGCGCGTCTTACAGTCACTCGAAAATGTCAGGGAACTAGAGTGTGAACTGAGGGGGCTATTAATCTCTGAGACACTGTCAAAGGAAAGAGTGGGGTTTTGCAGCTGCAGGTTATTAACACTGCTGATGATAGAAAAGGAGATTTTTTTTCCCTTTGCGTTTGGGCTCTCATTTTTTTAAATTGGCAGTGGTCAGAATATGCGTTTTTAGCTGTTTCAGTAGCGCATGCATGAAAGTGGTGATACCAAATGTGCCCTCTGTGATGAGATTGCTGGATTGCAGGGCCCTGGGCATCCTCAATTGCTTTTTGGTCTTGAACTTTACATTTCGGGTGGTTGTGTGTGACAGCAAATGTTTCAGTGCCCCCAATCCTTATTTGCTCTTCTCCCCTGCCTCTCTCTCCCTCCCCCTGAGTGAGGAATATTGGCATCTGGAAAGAGTTAGATCACCCTCATTTGACAGCAATATTATGCTTGTTAAGATCCGCTGAGCTGTGAAAAACACATCCATAAAACATCTAAGGTAGAATTTGAAGAACACGGCTTTCTTCCTCTCTCTTTTTCAGGGGCAATCCAAACTTTTTAACGTGATATAATGCAGAGCACTGTCATCTTCTGTTTCAGCCAATCTGGTTCTTATTCACTGGTTCTTATTCTTATTCACTGACTGTAATTACAAGTGTAGGTATATGAATTAGTTGGTTAAAAACTCCAAAATGCACACACACATAAACGTGCTGCATGTAAATGTTCTCCGTACAGAATATCTAATTTAAATGAGTGACAGGGAGCACAACATCATTGAAATTGTCAGGAAAACAGAAATTAGGTATTTTACAGCCCTTTCTTTGTCTCTGCATGCAGCCTTCATGTATTAGAAGCCAGAGGAGCTGCAAAATATGGACAGAATTGAGTGAGATCTTGGGTGTAACCTATTACCATGAAAAATTGGCAAGAAGCAAATCACTTCTTGTTTTCTGCATGTTCTTACGTAACCTTGAACAAACTGTTCTGTTAAAAAAGCCTTTATTTCCCCTTGTTGGAAAAATCCAACCTTAGCCTTTTTTGCTGTAGTTGGTATGCCTTAAAATATATGTGCACACACATGAACACACACATGCCTGTATGTGTGCTCTCTCACCCCCAACTTTCCAAGTGTTGGATTGCAAGTGTCAGCCTGGACTAAAAGCACCAGCAGCTTGACTTTTAGCAACATCTGAATTACTTGGAAGATGACAGTGTGTGCTGGATTCCATCATTGCTTTACTGCTGCATTCTGATGTCAACAGGATTATGCTAATCTAGACGCTCTGCTTGTGTCTCATCATTTTAGGGCAAAAATAGCTGAGGAGAGGTTAAAAACATGGCCTGTGACCACGTTACCTCTGATTGTTCCTAGTCTGAATCACTCAATAAAGTGTCTTTATTTGGTACTTTTCATTCCCTTTACTGTTTTTCCTCCAACCTGGTATTTTTCTTATCTCGCCTGTCCTTTACTTGAGTTCTGATCTCATCTATCTTTCTTCCTTTCCAAAACAATAAAGCTTCTATATCATGTTGTTTCTGCATCTTGTTTTATGCACCACCCCATGTTTCTGGTACATACTTAGAGAATTTTGAATAGAAAGCTCCATAGAGATCCTGTTACTTGTGATGTCTTGCCTGTCTCCTTGGAGTGGTTGTTATTTCTCTTTGAATGGGTTGTGTATGCCATCTGGGTATTATGGGAGGAACAAGCTAAACATGACAGCCTTCACGGAATGTCTTTTCACACTTGGGAGGAGAAAGTGGCACATCCTCACTGGAATCTCAGGAGGACATGACCAGTGTGGAGGACTGCTGGGGTCCTCTTGCATCCCAATGGCAGAGGGTCTCTCAGAAGTGTGCTCAACATCTCTTGGCTCAGTCTGCCACCTGTGGCTGTCAGGCAGACACGCAGGGCCTACAAAGGCAGGCTGTACACCCATGGCCTCCCGGGGCCCTGGCCCAGTGCAGCTGCATCACTGCTCTTCCTTCCTCGGAGTTTTTGACTGGTCTCCTGCTAAGGGCAGGGAACGGATGGCAATGGCAGCAGTTAAGGAGCCATAGAAAATGTGGCTCTAAGAACAGAATGTCATCTGTCTCCCAAACTCTTTGTCCCCACAGTTTTCAGAGAGAAATCCAGTGAACTGGGCTTAAAAATATCCCGCTTATGTTGATCTGTTTTGAAGGGTAAAAGAAGGCTCCACGTTTAGCAATCATTGTTCAGACATCATGATAGTCTTGGGTTTCAGATAATTGCTGGAACATGCATGATAGACTTGACACTAGGAATAGACAGAGATTGTGATAAATAGGAGACATTTGTATTAGTAGAACTTGGCCCTTTTTGTGCTCTGGGCAGTGGATCTGACTTGGTTGTGCTGGATTGGGGGTGGGGAACAGTTCTCATGGACCCACACCTACCTGCAAACTTTTCAAATATATTCTTATCCTACTGTTTTGTTTTGTTCTTTTTTTCCTTTTGTACAGGGTTGAGCACTTTGATCTGTGCAGCCTGGGTCTTGTCCATTCTTGCCTCCCATCCCAACATCCCCAGTCTGCCCCCCTGACTATTGTGCCCAAATCCAATTCTGTCATCCCATGTGGCCAGATCAGTGATCTGAAGGCCAAGCCTTTCAACTCCAGTGGTGATGCTCACTCTATCCGGCACCCTACCCGTCACCCATCTGTCACCCACACCCTTACCAACTGCACTAGTGATCACGTCTCTCACATCCTTTGGCTTTCCTCCCTGCTCCTGTCCTGCTCTGTCTGAGTAAAACTCCAATTTGTGAGGGAAGGAGAGCTGAACAAACCCAACCCCTGAGAGACCCTCATCTATTTTCCAGGACTAGTCTGCTTTCAGGGTCAGATCTGGACCCAAGGAAGTGGAATGGGCTGACCCCGTGCCATGAGGTCCCCATTCTTTAATGCATGGGCACGTTCTTCATGCGGGAGGCCTGGGTCTGGGAGAGGGAAGGATTTGGAGCTCATTCTCTACTCTTCGGTTCCTAGTATTTCTTTAAAAGATAACTCTTCTTGAAAGGAATAGCCTTTTAGAAGTTTTCTTATATTGGGTGGAATAGGGGCCATACAGTGAGTGAGGTGAATGCTATCTTGAAAGCATCCTTTCTATTTCATTTCACATGAAATGCTCACTTACGTTTTGAATATTGCAAACAACTGAAGCATACACAGGTCTCTTTCGATTATCCATATTTATGGAAAAATATTTAAATCCACCAGGTCCTAGCCTCTCTTCTTTTACGTTTACTTCTCTGGCTCAGCTGGCTTAGATAAACACAATAACCTAAGGAAGCAATACGCATTTGTGAAACTCAACCCGATGCCTCCCCAATCAAGATGCCGCATTTGACTTAGTGTTCTTTGAAGACCTGCCAAGCTAGAGGCATCACACTGTGTGCTACGCTTTCAGCACAGAGAGAGTGAGTGCATCCATGAAACCCTGCATGTGAAAGGAAGACAGACATTGATCAAATAATCACACAAAGTGTATAATTACCAGTTAGTTTAAAATGTTATAAGTGAGGGATTTGATTAACAGGATGAAAAGTTTAAGCTTCAGATAAAAGATCTTCATGCCACCTATCATATAGGATTACTGTATAATTTAATGACCTTAACTGTATCCTGGGCTTTAAATTTTTCTGTCTTGTGTGTCTTGAATATGTGTGTGTGTGTGTGTATGTGTGTGTGTGTGTGTGTGTGTGTATGTATGTATTTGTTCCATGTTTGGGTAAATTGTGTCTAGATCATTGAGGGGAAGTCTGAGAAGATCTGACCAGTAGAGACTGTTACCTTTTTGCAAGGACATAGAAAATTTTAGTTGAGATAATCCCACTCTTTGTTGCTGTGATCTGACCTTGATTGATCCAGACACCATAGCTATTTCTTTATGTTATTATAAAACTCCATGTTGTTTCATTTTGGAAATCACCGGACTGGAAAGTGCTGATGGACATTTCATTAGGTGGTGATTGTTGCTGTGAGGCCTTGGGTGCTGTCCTGTGGGTTTATCAAATGGAGCCAAAACTAACTGCTGGTAGATAAAATATTCACTTTATACTTTAATTGTTATGTTAGTTGGCATTTTTCTAGATCCTTATGAATTTCTCTGACAATAACAGGATAGGATGTTAGTCTTTACAGAGAATGCTTTTTAAGACACAGTATCTTTTTTGACCCAAGCAACAGCTCCTTGAATTAGATAGTCCTGTCATTACAGTGGGATTTGCAGGTGGAAACTGTAGTCCAGGAAAATGAAATAAATGGATTCGGGCATTGCAACCAGTAAGTCATGTAACAAAGATCTTCTAGTTTCAAGATCTACCTTTGAATCACAGAACTCCGTATTGTTTTATTTAATTTTCTTCCTTATTGGCACTCCAGTTATTTTTATAAAAATAATATTTCCAATATAATCCTGTGGTATTGAGTCCGTTGTTTCAAAGACATTTATGTTATGGAAAACCAAGGTCATAACAGTAAATTGTGTCCTCACAGGTTGAAGGGGTTTCTTCGGAAGAATTCAATTCATGTATGCATTTAAATTCTCAACATAAACACTGTAATTATGGGACACATTCTCTGGACATTTATTATTTATATAGTCACTTTCCAACAAAATATCACACAAGAGCATTCTTTTGTCCCTTGGGTCAGCTGCTAATTACTTTTTCCTTAGTAGACAATCTCTTCAGTTAGGTGAATTTTTGCTGGGTATTCCCTTAAAATCACCATTGGTCCTTTCTTTTACCTGAGAGGCATCCAAGGAATAAAATGCATCTAAACATGTTAAAAAATCAATTTCAGCTCTGTATTGACTGGATTTGGAGGAAATAGCTCATGTTGTTATCATTTTCTTTTTTCTATCCTACTTTTAGCTAAAAGAATATGAATTTTTTTGCATCAATAAATTTCTGTCATTTTTATTCAGAAAGGAAAATGTGTAAAAAAGACTGAGTTTATTTATTTCAGAGACATACCCTGATTTCTCTGTTAGATCACCTTGAATATACTTTTGGCAATTTTGTTTCTAGATTTCATTAACAATAGTGTTATTAATAATGTAACTACGTTTGGATAATACGCAAAGTAAAGAAAACTAAATACCTTGTTTTTGATACTGCCCAAACAACCACAATTAATTTGGAGGCATAATTGCTAATATCTTTAGAAAGCAAAATATTCTTAAACTCAGCTCCAGTTGTGAGAGGTATTAAGGTAATGTACATCAAACAATTAATACAGAGCCTGCCCATAGCAAGTGCTCTCTAAGATGACCCATGCCTATAAAAGCTGGTGCACTTTTCCATCACGGCTGTGCCTTTCAGTCCATCATGCCTCTTCTTCCCCAGAGTGCTGATCTTTTCTCTTCCCTTTTTGTACATTACCATCCATAGTTACTGCGGTGTCACTAGGAAAAGGGGTTGATATTTATTAAGAGCAGTTGTACTTAGGCTCAGAGGGACATGCATAATGTGCTAGGATTTTCTTTTGACAAGGATGGACATTAAAAACAATTTATCATAGTTTTTATCATTCTTAAAATAAGTAGGAAACAGTCTCACCATGTGTTAAGGGGATTGTATTTTAAATAATTCTAATTTATGAAAACTCAACTATATTGCCTTTATTGATCCCATGTCACAATGGACTGAAGGAAAATGTGTGTTGTCTCTGCTTAGATGACACATGAAGGTCAAATGAAAGTCAGGACAAGACGGTTCGGACTCTCAAGAGAAGACTATAGCTGCCTTTTTTAGTGTGTTCTATGAGATATAAATCCATTAGCTATTGTACATGGTGAAAATAATGGAATTATATATACTACCATAGTGGTCATGACCCATATTCCATGCATTACATGTGATTTATGTAAATTTTTAGTTGCCCTGAATAACTGAAAAAACATGTTAATGGGAAAGGTTTAACTCACACCTCATCTGTCTTTTCTCTCTGTGTATTTCACTAGCTGAAAGACAGATTCACACACATTCACACAAAACAGGCAGGGAGACTGCATTTGTAGTGTGCCTTTAAATGTCCAACTTGATATTTCAGTGTTATCATAATCAGGGTGTATTATAAGTTGGACAAATTCCTATTTCTGTCAGGTTTCTGGATTGGAATATCTGAAAAAAAATGAAAATTATTTGTCTGACAAAATCTAATCATTTTGTGTGGAATAGTTTTAGCAGAGATTCAGATAATACAAATTCATACAAATCATTTTCTCCTTTCAAAAGTTTTCTTGTCATGCCTATTTCCTCATCTTTCATTCACTCCTAAGTGGGTGAGTGGGATAGGTATGCTGGTCTTGCAGAGTTTTTAAGATCTTCTCTAACCCTCAGTATTCTGTGAAATGGGTTCTGAAGAGGGGAAAAAAAAAACTTTTTTGCTAAGCATGACCTAGTTTTGATCCCACTTGCTCACCCACACTCTTGAAAGCATTTAGAAAGCTCAGTGGATTCATAAGCACTGTGTACAAGCCAGCTGCCATCTTGAAAGCTCTTGCATGTGAATTTTTGCTTCCTCTCCTTCTTCCTCTCCCTATCTGGAGTATCCCCTATCTAGCCATTTCTAAAGGTTCCTTTTTAGTCCCAACTGCTGTATTATTTAAATCCCATCTACAGCACTCACGACAAGCAATGCTCAAATCTGCTTTTGTATTTGAAAACAAAGCTTTAAAAGCAGCCAGGGGAGCCACACAGAAGAGTAGTGATTTTGTGACAATGGCCTAAATCCAGGAAATGCATTTAGAAAGAGTTTTTGTTTGTTTTAAGCAGAATTGGTTTCAGCATGTTTGTCCATTGAAAATGGAGAATACTGAGCTCCTGTGTAAATTAAAAAAAAAAAAAACTGAAGGAAACTGGAGATTTTTGACATAGGTACAAGTCTCTGTGTACCATAATACCTTAGGGTCCACAGTTCTGTAAAACCATTTAAAATGCATTTTATTATCACACCAATAATTTATCCTGCAGGTGGCACATAGGCCCTTGCACACTCCATGTTACATTAGGGTTTTTCTGTAAATGGGGCTATGTTGTTCCTATAGGATCTGAACAATCAAAATGAATAGCTAGATCTTCTGTCTTTTCTAAAATGCATAGCTGTAAGAGGAACTAATAGCATGCTCTGTAGTGTGGGACCTATCAGGTAATAATGATTTATTGCACTTGTACAAACTTCCCAATACTGTGACAGTCTCTATATAAGATAAATAGAAGTGCAAGATGTGATTATAAGCACAGATTCCATAGAATACCCTCATGATGCAAAATGAGGAGAGTGGGAGGGAAGGAATGAGGAAGAAAAGGAGAGACAGGCACAGAGGATCGAGAAAGAGGGGATGTAGTTGGCTCTTTCAGGAGCCCTTACTCAGGAGGGACAGAACTGGGCAGGAAGGGCGTCAAGGGTTATACTTTTTGCCAGTGAGAATGAAATGTTTCTCAAGAGCACTGATTTATTTCTAGATAGAAGCATCACAAGATGTCTAAGAGGAATCGAAGTTGGAGGATTCATTTTCATTAAATTCGTAGCCCGCTAATCTCCAGAGATGTGAGGAAGACACTAAGAGCCAGCGCTAGAAGTGAATCATTTTGATTGATCAGGGCATTCTATCAAAAAAAAAAAAAAAAAAACTCTGAAGGGGCACACACATATTAGAAATGACTCTGTAAATTTATGCCCTAACACCCCCACACACACCAGAGGTCGGGGGTGGGGGGGTTTATAGACAGAGAAGGACAAGACCCATAGCTGGAAAATGGGGCCTCAAGGCTCTCACTGCACATTCTGGAGGTGCCTCTGCGGGGGGAGGAGGAGGAGGGGTACAGACAGCTAAGTGAGAAGTCCAGTCACCTGCGCGCAGACGGCTGCAGCCCAGGGAGGCTGTGCTCCCGCCATGAGTAAGCAGCCCTGCCAGGAGGCCCGGGTACATCTGTAGAACAAGGAAGCAGTCTGTGCTGATGAAAAATCGATCTTGCGAGGCAGCCCCTGCAAGAATAAGTGGTCCCAGACCTGACTTTGGTGAGATGCCACCAGCACTAATGAGCCTGTGGGGTCACGCGACCGGCTGTGAGAGCAGTCCTGGCTGCCAGCCTGTGGGGGAGGCCATCTGCCTAGGAAAGGGGAAGCCAGGGAGCCCCCAAACACACATTCTGGTGTTCTGTGAGCCCCGTTCCTTGCCTGAAGGACCAGTCGTTTTTTATGAATGCCTTGAAATACAGCTGTGTAATTACCTGAAGGAAATGTTCATGTTGCTCAATGTTAATCTATATAGAGAATGAAAGAAACTGAAAAAGCAAGCTAATGGCATGATAAACAACTACTCACCTTGCAACTCCTGTAAAGAAGCCCCAGAGAGCAGAGCCTGGCAGGGGAAGATTTCATTTGAAAAAGTATTAATTCAAGAATGCTGGGTTTTGTGGAGACAAACTGATGGTATGCTCAACGCCATTGAAATATTACTCCTTTTTTTTTTTTATTCCCCTGATGTCCTTCAAGCAGGCTTTTAAGTGACAGGGGAAGTAACTGGGGAAGATGATTATCACAGTATTACTTGGAGGAATACAGGAACCACAAAATGCTTCAGTTTAACAGTCTGTTCCCTAAACCCAACAGCACTTTTTAACCCTTGTTATGTGAAAGGATGCATTTGAGGTACTACATCCCACAAGATTCTGGCATTTCCTACAGTCCCCCACAGAGAACAACCAGGTATAACAAGACTAACTCTACTTTTTACTGTTTTAAGGCATGTTAAATTAGATGGGGGAAAAAAAGTTTGGTCTGGGTTTGAGATTGCTGAAAAATAAAAAGAAGACTTGCAAAATGAAAACATCTAATGTTAACACTTCCCTGGCAGAAGTCACATGCCCTGGTTAGGTTTGAATATTTAAATGCAATGCCAAAGGGGGCAACTACATCAGGAGGCCAGTTTAGCCTGAGCTCAGCTGTGTAAGGACATCTTAACAACTGTCTTGGGCCTCCCTGGTGGCCTAGGGGTTAAGTCTCAGTGCTATCACTGTTGCGGCCTGAGTTCAGTCCCCAGCTAGGGAGCTAACCCACATGGTACAGCAGACCTCTCCTGTCTCACCTGCTGTTCCCCTCAGCAGTGTATTTCAGTCAGTCTGCCTGTTCTGCTCCCCACTCTGTTTCTGGTGAATCCTCTCATCCCCCATACCTCTATCCTTGCCCCCAGTTCTTCTATGCAAAAATTAAGAAAAAAAAATCTGTCTGCAAGTTGTCTTACAGGTAGAATGTATCCAGCTGCCACCACTCTCCTGTTAATGGAAAATTATTCCCTCCCCATTTTTCTACTGCTGGCTTGAAGAGCTCTGTTTTAATGTTTTGTATTAAAGTGTAAAGCATTGTTTTTGAATCAACCAATATGAGCCAGTTGGTTGAGGCTTTGCTTACTGTATTTCCTATGTGGAAAACTGAGCTCAAGACAGCTCTGGGACCCCGTCAGGGTTCTGCCCTAGTGAACAGGAAAGCCTGAGGAACACAATTGCGCCCTCATCCTCTGCTGTTGCTTCTGTTTACGTCACAGGATTTCACCCCTCAATGAGGCTGTTTTAACAAGCAGCTAGAATAAGGTGTAATCTGAGCCTTATTCCTTGACATTTTTATTTGAATCAAATGCCTATTTTAGAATGGAGATTCTGATTCATTGTCAATGGTGGACTTTATAATTTGGCTGGCTTGTAGGAATTCAGAGAGGTTGAACCACTTTGCTAGAAGAGAAAGCAAATTATTATGGGGTCTTACAAAAGAGGAGCTGGGAAGTGAACTCTTCCCCCCCCATTGAGGGGAGCCTTTTGTTTTCATACCTGGGCTTTTTGAAGAACTCAGGCGAGATGGTGAAAACATATCCCATGTGACTGCTTCCATTTCTCTGCTTCAAGGATTTTAGACCTTGGAAAGGAGGCTGGGAGTCCAATGAAAAGAGTTGTGCAGCTGCACCCGAGGGCCACATAGCCACACACTCCAGCGTAACAGCTGTCAGAGCTGAGGAGGAAAAGGCAGCGAATTGGTACATCCAGAGGGAAGCTTGGCCTCAGGCCCTGTGAGATCTCCTTGCTGAGTGGTCTGTTCACTTAAGGAAATTTAACTCTTTCAGGCCCCCCAAGCTCATTTACCGCACATCTGAAACCCCTCACACATGCATTGCTCCCATCTTCTGTTTGCCCGAGCCAGGGCAGAGAACCAGAGAACTGTGGCCTTTGGCTGAGTTTATCTGATGAAGTAGGAGTTTCAGCCTTCAGATGCAGAAGCTTGGCACAGAGTCGATGCTCAGAGCCCGTTGAATGGGCCATAGTTCTTTTTCTTGGATTCCCTTCCTTTAAAAGCTTATCTGAAACTCTCATCTTTGAAATTAGAGGCTTGTGTTGAGAATGGAAGAGGAAGAGGAGAGATCTAGCCAAGTTTTGGAGCCGGTTCTGTTGACTGCCTGTGAGCAGAGAGCACTGTAATTGAAGAGTCAAATTCCAGTTGGTCTCAAGTCTTTGAACAGCTCTGTGACCTCAGAGCTGCTGTGGTGGTTTTATTTTCTTCTAATACCTAAGGTAACTTGAAGGACACCTTGTAATTGAATTCACCCCATAAGTAGTTCTGAGTGAACCTCACGTAAAACTTCCCGGGTAGGGGAGCCTATGGTGCCACTTTCCTCCCACAGTAAAGAGTGCTGTCAACACCCAAAAGTGTTTTGCCCCTACTGAGGAATCCTGGGGCAGTGCAATCAAATGCATTCAGGAAATTATGACTTGGAAGTATTTTCCATGGTGGGATTTCTTGGTGTTAATAATACTTCTGCATGTCATAGCTGCAAATCCACTGCCCTTAGCTCTCTTCTTTGTCTCTTTCACTCCCAGTGCCACCATCCTTTGTACTTTGAGAGAGAATATCTAGGAACTAGTCACTTGTAAGAAAGTTGTTCCCCATTTGATTTCTTCAAGGTGTTGTATGTGAAATGCTGATTTGAGATACTAAGGCAACCGCTACAATGCTTTTGACCATCTACAAAATCTAACCACGGAAACATGTAAAGTCGATATTTAAACTATGAGATTTTATTTATCAATTTTTATTTGAAAGCATCACTGTGGTATGGCATTTCTAGTTTAGAGTAATTTGGGTCTCACTTAAGTGAAAACATCATAGAGGGTTTATTCCTTGATATGAAATTTTAGAATATACTTATAGATTTTGAGCTAGAATATTTAGATTCTTTCAAAGTGTTCCGTAAGTGTGACATGTCTTTAACTGAAAAGGCTCCTGCTGCTTTTGCTAATCTGTGTAGATTAAATATTATAATATAAAAATGCCTAAAGAATTCAGTATTATAGAAATAAGTGATTTGCAATTACTTCGATTTAAGAATTCAGTGTTATATAGTGATTTTTTTAATTTTGGACTCACTTGAGTGATTCTTGGAAAACTCGCAAGGATATTTGAGTCCCACTCTGAATGGTAAGTCACTCTCTCAAAGGTGGAACCTGAATGTCTTTGCTGCTGCTGTTGTTTGGGGGTAACACTTCTGTTTTTTTGCATTCTCTTTTGATAATCGAATGTAGCTCTGAAAGGTCCAAAGATGTGTATTCACCCAATTAAGCTATAGGGAGCTCTTCATTCACGTGTCTGCTCAATAAACGATTTAGGGTCTACTGTGCATCAGGCACTGTTTCAGCACCTGTTGGAAAAAGACTATTCCCTCCTTCTGGAGTTTACATGTCTTGGTTTTGGCAAAAGATAATTGATTGAGCAATAAGACCATCTCATTCCATTAATGGATTTAACACAATTCTTGGGTCTAGGCTAGATAGTCACAATCCCTTCATAGTGCTTGACATTTTCTGACTTTTGAATTTTATTTCTCCTTAACCACATACAGTATTTGGACTAATTCACTATTTTCAGCAAGTTGCTCGCTCCTGTGTGCCCCTTATCGTGTCCTGTGGCCATTTAACTAAGGAGACATTGTTTATTATAAAAACAAATAATATACTGCTTTCCTTTTTGTAGAATACTCAGCTTCAAAGTTAAAATCCAACAGTATTTCCAGGTTAAAAAAAAATGTTTAACCTTGTGGATTAAGTAGTAGGTAAACAGTTAATATCAAATGGTAATGATTCAGTTTAAAGCAAAACCCATCATGCAAAAATGAAAGAATTAAATTATTGAGTTTTTTTTAATTGTTCTGCTTCAGATCAAGTATATGGATCCTTCTGCATCTTGATACTAATATTTTATCTCTTCCCCACCTCCCAATACTTATCTAAAATCTTGATTTATAGAGCTATGACACCAGGGATAAAATGTACATTCAGTTAGGCAGAGACACTTAACTGACCTAAATACCAGTTCATTCATGAGATAATGTGACCTGTAGCCATAGACATGAAAATCTGTTGCTCGAGCTGGGGTGAACCTGGCACAGTACAGCTCTTCTTCTGTGGTCAGAGGATCATCTAAAATTAGATGAGGCAGAAAAACACTGCAAAAGCTTTGCAGACTTAGTCTCAGTTCCAGTAATATTTCTTTCTCATGTTGTGTGTATAATTTGTCACCTTTACTATCCCTGGTAATCCTTTAAAGCACATCTTTATTAGTGTGAAGTGCCTTAAGGAATTGAGCAATTAAGCAATTAATTTATTTTAAGGTTGGTTTTTCTCTTCGGAACTTTGGAATTGCACCTTCTGTTAAAGAGGGTTTCCTCTTTAGAGGGACCTTTGCATGTTGGGATTTTGGGTACCCACAAGTTGGACACCCATTACCAGAGCATCTATGCCTGTCCTAGAAGCTAATGATCCATACTGTGCATGCAAATATTTATTCCTTAATCATAATGATTCCTTTTGCAAAGATGTGAGATTTTCACTTGTTCCCTTCGGTGTTCTAGGATCCAGTAATTCTGTGAATTCCTATTGCTAGCAGGAAATTCTTTATCATGGGAACTCTCCAATTCTTTTTGGAAAGAGATGAGTGTAAAATAAATTTAATACACAAGTTCGTTTACTACCTAATGAATAGTCTAATGTGATGCTTAAAGCTTTTCCTGGGTCATTTGAATCATCAGGGGTTTCAATAGTTGTTTCTGATGTATCTAAGTCAAAATGGGAAAAGAGCAGGGATGAGGTTTCTCTCTTCAAAGCAGTAGGGAAAACCTTAAAGGAAGTCTACATTAAGCTCAGACTTTATTCACTCCACAAATGTTGATGTGGTTTCAGTGAACAAGACAAGACACCTCCACCACTCACCCTTTTGAAACCTACAAGCCAGTTCCAGCAGGGGAAATAGAAAATGATGCTAAGTATCACAAATTACATTAGAATGTGAGAGGTTCCATGAAGGGGAAATATAGCAGAATAGGGAGAATTGGGCCTGCTGATCGGGTTGGGGAATGGGTCCAATTTTAAATAGGATGTCAGGGTGGCCTTCATCAAGGAAGAAGTATTGGAGCAAAACCAGGAAGGAGATGAGGGACTTAGCTCTGTGGTCCTAGGTTGAGCAATCCGGGCAGAAAGTAAAACCAACACAATTACCAGGAGTGTGACCGGGAGAGTGGAGGAAGGGCCAGAGGCCAAAGTGGCCTGAGGCCAGAGAGAAGGGGGAGGGAGGAGGAGGCCAGGTCACACAGACAGAGGGGCTCCAGACCACACAGGGCCCGCAGACCTTGTAAGGACTTTGGCTTTACGCCCAGTGACATGGAAAAAAGCCCTAGGAAGTGCTTGCACAGGGGAATGACTGATCTGGTTTCACTTTGTATCTTGGCTCCATCAGATGTTTGGTAACTGCTTCCCCCACCCATAAATGTCATCTCTTTTCTAGAACCACACACTCTGGCCTTCATTTTCTCTGTCCAAAAATGAAAACAATGGCTTGTGTTTGCTGCCAATCACTGCATGTTGTTAAACACCCCCTGGGACTTGACAACATGTTTAATCAGTAACTATTACTCATTATCTCCATTTTACAGGCGAGGAAACTGAGGCTCAGATTGCATAAATGACTTCCCCAAGGACCTTGGGCCACACACGTGGCAGAGTCAACATTCACACCCAGGCAGTTTTCTCCAGATTCATGGCTCTTAACCACAGTGACAGAAAACTTGTGCTCTCCCACCCCCCCACTCAGCTGTTCCTCCTGTTGAGCAACCCACAGATTCATCAACCTCAGGTTCCCTAACCCTTCTACTCCCCATGCGTGTTCTACTCCCTCAAATCAACCTGGCATGCCTGTGGGTTGCACCATATGGATCAACCTGTGCCTGCCAGGGGTCCGGAGGGGGCACAGTTGTTTGTCAGACTCCTCAGTGGGATTTTATCAAGTTACAGTATCCCAATTATAACAGTTTGCTATGTGTCAAAAAGTAGGGGTGGGGTGTGGGAAACAGCCTGGCTGTTCCCATAATGAACAGTGCGGGGCCCCTTTCCCCCACTGAGGTGGTTTCTGGGCTATTGTCGAGCTGTAGAGAGAACAATCAGGGTGTCTGTCGCTCTTCTGGGGGCAGTGTAACTAGCATGTGGAATGATAGATCCTCTTGCCTACAGGTATAAAGTATAATGAAGGAGCTGAATTTATGACTTGGACTTCACCCTCAATTCCCTCCTACATCCAGTTATTAGTCACTTAATGTCACTCTAACCTCTTTATGGCTATTGACGATGTCATCTTGTGAATTTGCTTCTGTAGTTGGGAGGGAGGCACCTAAGTGTGTAATAGAAACATGGCAGGGGGAAATCAGTTCTGAGTGGGAAGCCATTATAGCCCCATACGAAAGTGTGTAAATATGTACATATTTGACAGACTTTAAAACATGAGGCCATTATATTTTATAGAAACAATTGTTATGATAGCCAGTGGAAATATATTTTTGAGGTGCTGGAAAAGGCATATCCCTCACTGGGACACTCTTTCTGAATTTGCCCAGTAAAACTCCCTCTCCGATGAGTGACATGGAGAATGGGTTGGCGCTGACATCCTATCCTGGTTTCCTGCTCTGTGCCTGTGTGACATAGGTGCCCCCTCCTTTTTCAATTGTAGTTTTCATTGAGGTGACACTGGTTTACAACACTCTGTGGTTTAGGGGTATAGATGTGATGTATGTTACCACACCGTACCCACCACCTCGGCACCCATCGTCTTCCACAGTAGACCACTGGGTCCCTTCCATTTCTACGAGATATTCCATACACAAGGCAAGGAGCGTGCAAGCTTTGATGAAAAATTAAAAGCAAAAAGTCCATGAGGATAAACCAGCTCGAAGTTTTGACTTAAATGGCATCATAACTCTTTAGACAGCACCATCTAGTTCCCATTGTTTCCCAAACTAGAAACTTACCTTGGGGATGGTTATGAAAAAGTCAGGACAGGCCCCTGGTGTCTGATTCAATGGGTAGAATGGAGAGAACAGACGTTAGATCAGTGGTGAATTTGAACCTCTTTTTTCTTATTTTATTAGTTTGATGACCTTGGAAAACAACCTCAAAGGGGAAAATTATGGAGCAATAATAGGCAATTACAGTTATTTCACGTAGTGTGGGGATTAAAAAGGTTGAGTTTGGATTCAGTTCCCTTAGATCCTTGCTGAGAACCTACTATGTTGCGCTTAATTCTGGGTGCTGAGAATATACTGGAAATCAGAAATATAAATATATATGTCTCTGCCCTCATAATCTTTGCAGTTTTGTGAGAGAGAAGACATTGATTAAATATTCATACTAATCAGAATAATGTCAAATTGGAATTGTGTTTAGTGCTATGAAAGAGAAAAAAATATTATAAAAATGCATCTTGGGGACACTTGATATACTTAGGGAGATCTAGCAAACCTTCCTTGAAAAAGAAGTAATACTGATAACTTAAATGTGAGAGAGTGCCTGTAGCCCTCAGTAGTTCAACCCGATTTTAGTTTTGCAGCCTTTTTGTTTTTTTAGCAGTGTTAACTGGTTATTTTTACAGATTTCTGTTTCCTAAATTTTATCTTTTTTAGAGTTTTCCCAAGGAACAAAGAGACAATTTCTTATCTTTCAAAGAGTAAAACAACTCATTCCATCTTACTACTACCTTCTGGTCCCATTGGACTCTTGTAAATCTAAGATACATAGTGGGATCATAGAGACTTATCTTAAAAAACATTTTGCTATTTCATCATCTGAGAATGGGTTTGTCCTTACTCATCAACTATTCCCAACCATGCTTTAAAAAAGGACTAAGTAAAAATAGTTACAAACGCAACCAATGATATAGGATTACATGTAAAAATGATAAAGTAATGACATAAATCTTCTGTTAAATTACCCTTGAGTTTTCTTACTGCATTATATACAGTTCAACATCATCTTTCAAGGAGATGTGCAAGAAGTCTAGAGACATTTTTTTGTACCAATTAAAAAAAATCTTTAACTGAACATAGCTGAGTGTTCTGAATTTGACATTTTCTCTGATGATAACAAAGAGAAGAAAATTGACAGAAGATGACTTCTCAAATGTTAGAACTCGATTTGGAAGATAAATGCAAAAAGACAGGTAGAAACACTTAAGCCTCTAATGATAGTGAAATTGATTGTATAAGTGAAATCTCAGACTGATTCTTCAGATAAAGAGAGCCTGCATGAGTTTTCTCCAACTTAGGAATGGGTGAGTCAACAGTACATTTCAAAGGATGGGAAGGAAACATGGTATTCTTAACCAGTCAGTCATTCAATCGAAAGTACTTCATATATTTTGCAACAAAAGCCTAGATCATCATCTTTAGCTAAAAGCGTGTGTGGCAGTCTTCTTTCAGCTTTTAAGATGTTTATGCACTTAAACATAAACGTCCTTCATATGATTCATAAGTGGACAGATGTAGGTGTGGATATGAAGGTAGTTGGAAGAAATAAAGATGATGTAGAAATGGGGGGAAAAATGAGTGAATTGACATTCTAATTGGTATTACTATTGCTAAAAAAGGGTGTTCAGCAATTATGAAACCAAGAAGATTGCCATCTTTTCTTCAGCAAAATTTGTGAGTCATTCAAATGTCCACAAAGATACTGCTGCTTAGTGATGCCACTACAAGCAAAAGAACCAGAAATAGTGCTAAGCTAGAATGTATTAGAGATGTGTTTGAAACTTGGCTTCATCATTTGTGAGGTGGGTATGTCCCAGGGTCACTGAGGACAAATGATGAGCCGTTAGTTACATTCAAAGAATGTAGCGCTTTTTGGGTATGGTGCACCTCCAAAACCAGGAAAATAAGAAACAAAGAGGAAAGGTCGCTGTTCAAGTCCTTACTAACATTTCTAATAAACTTGTCTCTACTCTTCCTTTATTCTTCAGTAAATTATTCATTAAATTCATTCCAAAAAAATGTTAAGAAAAATTAAAAGGGCCTGTTGGGCACAGATAATAAATGGTGATGACTGTTTTTCTTGGAATACAGAGGGTTCAACAGGCAAATGTGTAGGATGAGAATTTAAGGCACAGGGAAAAGCACATGCCAATGCCCTGAGGCAGGAGAGAGAATAATTCCTCGAGGAAGCAAAGGAAGGCGCTCAAGTGCCAACAGGGCAGGAGAGCAGACGTTGAAATGAGCCTGGAGAAAGGAACGAGGACTCATGAGGCAGGCTGTGCAGGGCTGCTGCGGACGTTTGTTTTGATCCTAAGAGGACAGGAGCCTACCAAGCATTTTAAGAGTTTTATACTCTTGTGTTACAAAGATTGCTGCATTTAGGTCTCCCTTGCCATCTGAAAATAGGGCACTGCTGTTGTCATTTGGCACATTGTTTTCAGATGTGGGAACGCTACTACCAAGTTGGACAGAAGCAAGTTGACAGAGGCAAGGTGCAGCAATACTGTTTTCTGTTTTGTCAGTTTTTGCTCAGGATCACAGACCCGGCTTAGCATACATTCCTAGCCTAACAAAGGCACTAATTTGAAAGCATCATGCATTTTTCTTTCCTAGAACTTTGGTGCTTCTCTGAGTCTCTCAAGGAGGAACTCCTAACACCTTTTTTAAGTGCCCATGACAAGGTGTGTGCCTTTAGTGGGAGGGAAAGAGTTGAGAGTCACAATATCAGACTCGAGTCTTTGAAGTTTGCTTTGATTTTAACTAGATTGAAGTCATGGTGTGAAGGATGTAGGCATTCGTTCCCCAGGTCACCCAGACCGTGACCACAACA
Organism: Scalopus aquaticus; assembly: GCA_004024925.1. Taxonomy (NCBI): domain Eukaryota; kingdom Metazoa; phylum Chordata; class Mammalia; order Eulipotyphla; family Talpidae; genus Scalopus; species Scalopus aquaticus. The sequence goes on along the minus strand of PVIJ01007122.1, from coordinate 4,445 downwards.
TGAACTTCTGATAGCTGTTCTCACATGACTGGAAGAGGCTGGGCTATGACCGCTGGCGTCAGCACAACCGTGGCCTGCCTCCTTCCGGACAACCAATCATCCAGGCATACGGGTGTGAGCACTGAGAACCTCCATGGGGGTGACATTTCAGACTCGAGGGGCCTGAGACCCAATGATGTTGATGTCATTCTGAGCAGAGCTGCAAAGAAAGGACCCCTGCAACAGATACACAAGAGTAGTTTTCTACCCCACAGAGTTCACAGATGAAAATTACTAAGTAAAAAAAAAAAGATGAACTCTTGCCATTTGTGACAACACAGATAAAACTGGAGAGGTTTATGCTAAGCAAAATAAGTCAAGAGAAGGACAAGAACAAATAATGGATGATTTCACCCCTATATGGAATATAGAAAAACAAAGGAAGTGACAAAACTAGGCCAGAACAAACCCCCTAGGAGGTTACGGCCACATTAGGGGTGGAGGGTGATAGTGGGAGCAAAGGGGGCAGAGGCCCAAAGGTCTTTGGTAAAGGACTGTGGGTCCTTTGGTGGTGGGGGTGGGGTGGTGAACATACAGCTGAGGAGGTGTGAACCTGTTCCCCTAAATCACAGTGTTGTAAACCAGTGTCATCTCAATTAAAAAAAAAACAAAAAACCTTGGATTAGTAAATTCCATTCTCATTTTGGAATATCTTTTAGGTGAATTCTGTTTTCACAATTTTTTCCCCTATTAAAAATCAGAGGTACATTAACTGAGGGTGGAAGAATATCCCTGAAATACAATAAAATTCACTTGACGCTGTAGATAAAATGAAAACATTGAAAGTAACGATGAAAGCATTAATATTACTGTGCTAATTACGTTAATATAATTTTACATTATATATTATGCAAAGCACATAAATATAATTACTACATATCATCTAATAAATATAATTAATATAATTACCCTGAAATAATAATATGCAAATCATGTATGATACTTTAAAACATTTTAAAATCTCAAAACTTAGAATATAGTATAATGTCCCCTGGTTGTGTGACTTACAGAATGCTCTCACTGTGGATGGAACCATTCCTTAAACTTCAACAGTTTGCTCTCAAATAACTGTAGCATTTTCCTTTAGGGAGGATTCTTTTTTTGGGGGGGCGCGGGGGCGGGGGACAGCCCTCCTGCCTCCTGCCTCCTGCCTCCTATTCTCAGGATTTTGTCTTAGATAACTTTTTCAGGAATATTGATTTTTCTACTTAAAGTAGAAGGATGGCAGTAGTAACAAGCACCTGAAATAAATATTCCAGTGAACTTTTAGAAAGCTCTGCAACATATTTTGGCATAGGGGATTCTCCAGCAGTTGGTATATACATACCCAGGTCCAATGAGTTAGCGGCTCACATGTTTACAACAGCCCAATTTGCTGACACCTACTCAATCTCAAGTATGGTGTCCAAATGCTCTTTTTAATATGTGGACTATCTGGTTTCGTTGGTATGGTTTTTATTTCTGACTCAGCTGGGGCTCTCTGGTTAGGGATTATCATGGCATTAAAATGGTCTTGAGCCTCTCAGCATGCTGCTCTTAGTAACAGCCACCTTACAGACAGGCTTTCCCGTGTGGGCAAGGGAAGGTGACGAAATCAGAGTGGTGACAGGGAGACCCACGAGAGTGCTCTTGTGTTTTATGTGGTTTTGTTTTGACAAGTTAGGATCTAATTCAAAATTTCTTTACAGTCAGAATTTTGGTGATTAATTTAAAATATTAAAATTATCACAGTACAACTCAATGTAAAATCAGTGAGAATAATTTTCTGAGAGTCATAGAACTTGGACACTTGGGGTTTGAAAGATTATTTTAGAGAAATTACTTCCAGCCTCTCTGCCTCAGTCCCTGAGGGGGACTGGAGTAACTGCCAGAAGTTCTAAAATCTCTGACCACAGTAAGCCTTGACTATAGACTGAAGAATATGTGAGTATGTATGAGTTATAATATTTTGTCTCTTCGATTTTCTGCTGTTTTGGTCAGTAAAATAAAACAATTTTGAAACATAAATTCAAAATAACTTTGTATCTTTGGTGTAATCTGTCATCGGGTACCAAAAGTTTAACTGTTACTACATGGGGCTAAAAATTTTCTACAAATGTATTTGAAAAGAGTAAGAATTACTGTTCAAGGAATTTTTTTTTTTTAAATAGCCAAAAATTGGGAATTACTTAGTGGCTTTGGCTTCTAGCCTAGTTCTCCTTTCTTGGAAAGTATGTCAGCTTATTCTGAAGTAAAATTTCATCATTTAAATGAATACCTCCATTCTCAAAACATCTCAGCACTGCCTTGGAAGTAACATGGAATTAAAGCGAGCAATTTCTAGCCCATGTCTACTTACTGTTCTTTGGTTTTCCTAATTAATATTCAGTGTGAAATAAATTACCTGCTATTCTTTGAAACAAGCAAAACAATGCCCTCTGTTCCCTGCAGTCACTAGGAACCAGTGTTACTGGCGACACTTGTGTAAGCAGAGACAAAGTATGCGGCACAGAAATATATCAAATGCTGGTGGGGCGGTGGCAGTTCTCAATGCCACCAAAGGTGTAAATCTTGCATTACAGATCTGAATGATCAAATGCACATAGTTCTATTTGAACCTCTGCCTAATGAAACATCCACTTCTCTAGACTTACTGGTTTCCTTATAGAATCTATGGACAATTTTTGCATTCAAATAACTAAAACAAAGCCATTTGGCCTCTAAGTGGCAATTCAGTCAAAAGTTCATTTCAAGTCCTATATTTGAACTTTGGAGATTATTTTCTCAAAGAAGTGGTCTATATATAGGTTTCAAACAACCTTTTTGGCTCCTAAGGGAACTAAAAGACATGTTTGGTAATAATCTACTGTGCTGCTGTTGCAGTGGGAAGACTTTCCTTTGTCCTGATCAGCTGACCCTAAAAGAAGGATCTCTCCTCGCGGAGTACAACAATGCAAGGATTTCTATCAGCTTCTGTATGACAGAGGCATGGAGGGGCCCTCACCAAGTAGAGCTCCATTTGTCTGTGATGTTCTGGAGTCATGCTTATTTTGCTTTTACAAAATGGGAAAAGAAAGCTTAATGCCTACTCTACCTTGAAACAAATGAATAAAGGTTAGTGTGAGAATTGGCCAGTAGATGGGTTAATTATATTTTATAGCGCCTTATTCAAAGATCGAAGCTGCAGAAAGCGTGTGGCATGCCAGTGTGTGAACAGATGAGAACTGAGATCCAGTCTGGGGTGGATGGTAACTGGATTGTCCAAACCAGTCTCTTGGTATTTAGTCTCCCTACAGAGACCTGTGAGAAGTAGGTTGCTGTTAAATACAGTAGCTAAATGTTATAAATATCAGAATTGATTCAAATGCCCAGGGTATGGAAGGTGAATATATATGCTCTCCTTTTTTTGGATTGGTTCAGCATTTGCTACAGACCTATCTTTGGAAGTATAAAATATTTGCATCCATGGAGAGAGATTCAACAAGAAATGAGAAGCTGTAAACAGATTTTAGAAATAAAGAGCGGTGTTCATGCAGGACCCAAGCAAGCTAATGCTGTGAAATGATGACTGGAAACATTTTAGTGGAGTAAAAAATTACTAGTACCTAGAGCAAAATCTCAATTAACTGCAAATTTTTACTGTACTGCTATATGTAGACATCTCAGAATTAGCAAAACAACAAAAAATTATCCTTTTTTTCCTGCTTTTGCTAAAAGCATTTTAAAAATGATGTATCAGCATACTTTTTTCATGGGAGAAAACATTGATATTTTAGAACATTAGTTTGGGGTTTTTTTTTAATCTCTTTAATTATTCAGAAAGTCATAATCCCTTGTTTTAAAAAGTCAAGTTAGATTGCTGGTAGACATTAAAAAGCAGACTTTTTTTTTTTGGTAAATGGATGGAGTATTTATTGTCAGAGAGATAAAGTTTGTTAACAGTATTGTCCCAGCTAAACAAAAGCAAACTTGATGCCTGCTTGAAGAATATTGACAACAAAGAGAATGCTAAATTGGGTCTTTATCTTAGAATCCTAAGTGATGGAGAGCCTAAATTTAGCAACAAGTGAAAGGGACAGAATTTTCCCTATGGACAGTGAAAAGAAAAGGCAGATGCTGTTAGGGTATATTTATACTACAGGGAGGTAGGCTTGATATTTTAGACAGTGGGGGCTGTGTGTCTTATGACCCAGAGTTAAGGAATGTGATTGATAACGCGGAAAGTTGAGTTAGCAATGTGACACAGAGCACCTACAATAGCTTTCTCTCTTTTTTTTTTCATATAATATATATTTTTATTGTTATTTATGTCTTTTACATTTTGCATTCTCCTTGGGTAGCCCACCAGCAATTCACCCGTGATCCATCTCCATGGTCCCTTGTGTTCTTTTCTATTCCATTTTGTGCCCTTCCCCTTCCCTCCCTCC
>PVIJ01007121.1:0-85431 GCA_004024925.1 Scalopus aquaticus | reverse complement strand
AGAAACACAGCTGCATTGGGACCAGGTACTATCCCTTGCCCTCCTTCGGATAAGAGTGGCACCTAGAAGTGGGCTACAACTAAGCCCTTTTGAAATTGTGTTTGGGAGACCCTTCCAGGCCTCAGCTCTGAAAGCCACTCCGGAAATAGAACAAGACAGCAGGATTACACAATATGTGAAACATCTCCAGGAGGTTCTGGCAGTAATTCACAACTTTGCAATCTCGAGGACCTCTATGCCTCCTGATGAACCATTGCATCCCTTCAGACCTGGAGATCAGGTCTTACTTAAGACTTGGCAGACTGGAGATGCTCAAAATCAACTGTCAGAAAAATGGACTGGTCCACATGATGTTTTACTAAGTACACACACGTCCTTAAAACTCGCGGGCATAAAACCTTGGGTACATCATTCCAGAGTTAAGAAAGCCCCAGAAGAAACTGACCCAGAGGAGAAAACCCATTGGTCTTACGAACCCATTGAGGACCTGAGGTATCTGTTTTTTTTTAAAGATTTATTTATTTATACATACAAGCTGGTACAGGCCAGAGGTGGGGGGCGCGAGAGGGTTCGCCAGAGACAGAGTGGGGAGCAGAACAGGCAGATAAGAAATACACTGCTGAGGGGAGCAGCGGGCGAGGCAGGAGAGGTTTGCAGCACCATGTGGGATTCTCCCCGGCTGGGCGTCGAACTCGCATCGCGCGCTGCTGCCGACAGCTCCACAGAGCAGTGCTCAACCGCTGCGCCACCAGGGAGGCCCCTGAGGTATCTCTTTAAGAAAAAGAAAAACACTTGAACATTGTTAACTTTTCTTTTCCAGCTACTATAGCAGGACATTCCTCAAATTACTCTTTGGAAGAACCCTGAGATGACAAACATGCTGTAAACAATCTTTTTCCTTTCAAAGTTCATGAAATTATGCTGGCATTATTTTTACTCTTTTTTTATTTAATTTTTATTACATAAAGGCCTATCAATCTTGATTTTGGTATTTCTTTTTAACTTTTGTTTTTTTTTACTTTGAGATTTTCTTTTGTTTTTGTTTTTGTTTGTTTGTTTTTTTGTTTTGCCTATGAGTGAAACTGCAGTTGCATAAAATATTCCACGTGGCATGACTAAGAGCTCTGTGTATCTATATGTTGTATGTCTGTACGTCTTTTCCTTGTGACTAAATGTCTTAACTTCTAGAGGTTGGGGCCGAGAAAAAAAAAAAAGGGTAAAACTTTGGCATGCATACAAGAAAATGTTAACATTGGTTTTCTGAAAATTGCAAAACCTTTCAGTACCTGAAATGTATGTAAATTGTCAATTTTTGATTGTTGTCTTACAATATTGTATACTTAAGTGGTCTGATAGCTGCAGAAATTGTTTCTGACACAAATTTGTTTCAGGAAAATCTCAACTGATTCCAATTGATGGAACTTTCGATAGTACAAATTTCCAAGGGACTAAACAGACTGTTGGGAGACAAACCAGATTTTTAATAAGTTTTGTTTAATTTTGCTTTGACTTGGTTTTCTTGTTTTGACTAACCAGGATCTGCAGCATTGTTGCATTTTTTTAAAGCAGGATTAATTTATGTTTGCATTTTCTCTCCCCTTGATACCAACATAGTATTAACAATGGTGGTAGTGATCTTTACTACTTATGGTACAGTCTATTTTTGCATAATTTCAATTGGGAATTTTGCCGTCTAAACTGAAGAAATTGGAAACGTGTTTCATCATACAGCTTTGATTGGAATTCATCCAGGAAGTCGAACTTGAACTGAGCCAAGAAGAGGGGGACCTGTTGCTCCGTTTGTGAGGTTCCAGAGACCTCCAAAGGAGGTAAGGGAGCTTGCCTCCATTGGCAAGACTTGGACGACCCGGAAAAGGAAAAAGCCCTGGGAACCTCGAAAAGAGGAAACCCCAGGCGAAGTCTGGTGCGACTGGCTTTTGTTCCTGAAACCTGCACCGACTGAATGTCAAGGGTTCAGTCCTATCCTACATGGAGTATTCCAACAAAGCTGGCTAAAATTGCTGTTTTGGTTATTCTGCCCTGTGATATTATGCAAAAATAGATGAAATGGACTGAAAGTAGGTTGAGTTTGCAAATATTTTGCTGTATTGTTGGATAAAAGTTGGGATCAAGGTGGAGAGAACTTGTTTTTAGATAAGGAATGAAGGAATTTTGTTTGCCACACTGGACAGCACCTGGAGACTGACTGTTATTTTCTTTTTCGAACTGGAACCCTAAAATATTGTCATCTGAGGCTGCACCCCGACATCCACCTATTTGACCATCATCACCATAGAAATGGTGACAAAAATGAAAGGGGGGAATTGTAGGGGGAAAAAAGGACATCTGCAACGAACTCCACAGGAAGGTTTATGGACCCCACCTCAAGCCAGAGAGATCCAAGACCCCTAGGGCTGCGAATCCCAGAATTCCATCATCATCCAGAAGAGAGGATTACCGGAAACTGAGGGGTGGAGTTAAGCAGACATGTTGGCTATATAATGAGGGCTTTTGACCTTGGGGGTCTCTTGCTTCTCCCCGGGCTACAGCGTGCCATTGGGGTTTCCAGCTCTTCGGATCTGGTAGGATGTATTTGGAGATTTATCTCCCTCCCTCACTTTCTCTTTGGTCCCCGAGTTATTCATTTTTTTTATTTCCCTTCCTTTTGTAAGTAAACCCTTTTATTAATCTTTTTGTGAGTGCCTGCAATTGTTCTTATAAGTCATTTTTAAGCGCACGGGTGAGAACCCACAGTCAGGCACCCCATTGTATATCGGGGTTGCCCTGTAACAGTAACAGTATGTCCACTTTTGGTTATGCCCGTGATTGGGTGAGATTAGCTCTGGGACTAGATGAGGTTTTCAGCCAGTGTGCTGGGATTGGAAGCACCTGGCCTGGGGCCTCTTGGCCCTGTGGAGTCTTCTGGAACAAAGATAACAGCAATGCCTTTCCTCTGCTGGTCCAACCTTTAACTGGGAGCCCAGGAAACAAATAAGCCAGGGGGGTCTTCTTGAGGGAAAAGGATGTCCTGAACAAACACTGGGGCTGCCCTGTAGCAGTCTGAGTCCACCTCTTCTCCCTGTGACTCTCTCCTCACCTCCCCTCTTGCCAGGTCAGCCCAGAAAATAGTTCCCCTCCTCTCAGCTGCTCTGCCCCTCCTCCCACCTGAGGATGGGGAAGTGAGGCCCTAGGGTTGTTTAATGGGGTGGAGCTGTCTTTAATCTGCTCCATAAATGTTTTCTGGATCCTCATTAGAAACCATAATGTGCTATTAATATGCTGATGAGATTTCATTTGGGTCTAAGGAAGCAAGAGTAGTTGGGAAGATGCAGGGTGGGGGAGGGTTATAGGGCTGGCACCCTGGGGATTCCAAGGTGGAAGAACAGAGGGAGCTCAAGGTCTCTCCCCCTAGTCTTTGGGAAACTCAGGGAGACTCCGCTCCACCATTTCCTGCACACAGGCCCCCAGGGGTCTGAGTCAGCTGCCTCTGGGACTGGCAGCGAACACGTACCTCTCAGCACCCCACCCAGGAATGCCACCACAAGGCCTCATCCCAGTGACAGAGGTTAGTCATTGAAGCCTGAGCTCATCTCTCATTTGTTCCTCCCATTGTACCCATGAAAGGCGGAGGTGTAGCCAAGGAAATGGCCCCGTGTTCCCTGCCCCCACTTACATGCAGCCACCTTGGACCAGCTACTGGCTCCTGGGGGTGGAGCTGAGCGGCCAGGTGAAGCTGTGGAACAGGGAAGGCAGGTGGGCTTGAAAAAGGACTTGCTTCTCCAGCCTTGACTTGCACCCAGGCACTTGGGGGAACTTAGAAGGACACTCACGGAGGAGAGACATACAGAGACACTTGAAAGAGACACGTGGGTGAGAGATGCGTGGGAAGGCTGGCCCTGGCAGGGACAATGGCAGCTGTTGTCTTGATTTGTACTTTCATTTTGCTCCTTTTGTCCCAGATTTGCCTTACCCCTTCTTGCTGTTACCCTGCAAGGAGGTGCCTTAGACTGCAGCAGGCTTTCAGGTCTCAGCAGCCCTGCTCCAGGCCAACCCTGCTTGGCTGGGCATTTGCCCACAAGGGGATGGGTAATTATAAGGATTTTATTGGGAAACTATTACTAGGAATAGCCTTCTTCTCTTCCCACTCCATGCACACTATCTTTCACACTAGGAGTCTGCTTCCTTTGTCTTTGTGAGATGGAAGGCAGGACCCCGTTCTAGAGCGTGCATCCCTTGAGTTTGGAGTCCCTGGGTACCCCTCGGTCACACCCTAACATCTACACTGAATGCATGGGGTCTAGCACCAAGTTAGCCCACCAGGTCTCCAGACTTCAGTGAGATCCACCGTGGCACTCACGGACAACGGGGAGCAGCACAGTGTAAGCGGATGACAGGGAATCAGTCTTCAACAATGTGGCTGTGAAGACAGGCCCCTGCCCTGCTGGTGGGCCTCCTCTGGGGGTGAGGGAGACAGATAGGTAGGCAACTGCAATCCAGAGATCTGATGATGATGGAGGTGTCGGGGTGTAACAATGAAGGGCGGGGCTCTCTGTGTTCCTGTGGCTGGTATGTGGAGGCCTCTCTAGAGTATCTAGGGGTACTCCCAGCTGTAGCCTCTGTGCCAGAACTTTGGCCCTGCTAACCCCTCAGCCCAGAACTCCTCCCCACTGCTCAGTCAAAGCCCTGCTCCCTTCAAGGCCAGCTCCCTGGTTCCCCTGGCTGCCCCTGCAACCTCACCACGGGCCTAGGTTCAGAGGCATTGGCATCTGTGTTGTTTTCGTGAACAAAGCTGTGAGCTCCGGCTGGTGGCTTGAAAGACGTTCACAGGTGGGCATCTGCACACCCTCTCGCACACCCCTCTCCAAACCCAGTGGATGCTCGACTCCCTACCCTGCAGAGGCCTGTCCCTTCACTTCCTTCACAGCACCTTGGTGGCTGCTGGCTGCTGGCTCAGATTCTAGATCACTGGCTTCCCAAAGTCATTCAGACTGGGCCTCCCGAGCAGCCAGCTCTGAGCGCCTGGGTTGGCCAGCTGGCCCCATTTTACCAGGCAACCTGTCTAACCCTCTTCCCGTGGTTAGCCCTGGAAGCACCTTGGCTGAGCTTCTCTCCCCTTCCACCTTCCCCACAAAACCCACCTTCCTGGCTCTTTGGCCTCTGTACCCAACCGAAACACATTTGTGTGGCACTTTACACTTTGCAGGCTGCTCCCTCAACTCAGCATTCTGTCAGTTCTGGGCTCTGAATGCCTCAGGACTGCTCACCCGTTCCTGTCACAGGTGGAAAGAGTAAGTGCCAGGGGGACATTCAGGTCCTGACTCCACCACCTATTGCTGGGTGACCTTGCATAAGTCACTTCAGTTCTCTATGCCTCCGTTTCTATAAAACAGGAGCAACAGTATTATTTCTGTCTCAGGGGTCTTGTGTGGAGTCAGAGAGATACTGCATTGAAAGCACCTAGTACAGTGCCTAGCACACAGTAAGTGCTCAATAAATGTCAGGATTATCCCGAGCCTCCTCAGGGGTTCACCCAGGAAGTCTCTAAACCCACGCTGTTGCCTCCAGGCTGTCCTTCTGGCCCCAACTCATCTGACTCCCATTGTCTAACTTCTGTCTTTGGAATCAAACAGACCTGGTTTTACTTCTAGTTCTACTACTTAGTGAGTGTTTTTCTCTGAGCCTCAGTTTGTTGATCTATAAACTGGGACTGGGGATCACCTCTCTCAACAGATTGATGCGAGGATCGAATGGGAAGACAGCCCCTGGAGTGCCTATCATAATGCTTGTCATAGAGTAAGGATTTATCTTGCTATATGCATGGAACTCAGAGGTGAGGCTGGTTTGACTTAGGCTTGGGGGTGGAGTGGGCTTAAAGGGAGAGGAATGGTTGGGAACCCTAACAAGAATACCAAGGAGGCCCTGGCAACAGTAGCCAAACTCACCAAGGCAGTACTTCAAGGACATGGCAAGCTTAGGCCTGGTATTGGCAATGGGCATTGACAGATGTGCTGGTCTGACTCCTGGGCCCAGCAGATGCCATAAAATGAAGTTTGTGGACTTCAGAGACCTGGTCATTTACAGTAGGCCCCAGGGATGTTTCCTGAAGGTCTCAAACCTGTAGGGAAGAGGATGAAGGGAGAGACTAGTTGGGAAGAGATTCTGTTGGGCTGCAATGGGGAAGTGGGTTGAGAATACTGACAGTGCTCTCTAATTGCCTAAAATGAAGTGAGGGGGTGTTCTAGGGGCCAAAGGTCAGAGAAATTTCAGAGGCAAGTCCTGTCTGCCTGAGGCCCACCGGGAGAGGTTTTGGTGCCTGGTCTCTCCCTGGGTGGCTCCGTGTGGATCCAGCCCAGACAGGGCTCAGGATATCATGGCAGGGTCTGAGACTGGACTTGGGGAAAGCGGGAAAGCAGAGCCCGTGCAATGTGAAGTATCCCCTAGCTTCTGGCTCCTTGATACCGGTGCAAGGCAAAACAGAAGGGCAGGAAGACGAGGGGAGGCAGAGTGAGAGCAGACTTGGGCAAGAACTGGTTTGGAGAGGGCTCTGGAGCACAGGGCAGCCTCGAGGCAAAGTCCAAGGCTTGATGGTAGGGACCAACCAGCCTCAAACCAGTCACCGGGGTTCTCTAAAGCTCAAGTGGTCCGCAAGGAACTGCTCAGATCAGAAACTTGTAAGACAAATATTTATTAAGCCCCTACAAAGCACCAAACAGCACTGGGGAAACAGGTGACTCCCATGGGCCCTGCCTTCTGTCAACCTGACATCTCCAAGCAAAAGCAGCGAGGCTCAGGGCAGGGTAATGAGTGAGTGGGGTGGGGGACGGAGTTTATCTCGGCTCTGCTGCTGCTTTGCATGATGCAGCCTCTCCTCCTTCTGAGTCTCAGCTTCCTCCTCTGTACAGTGAGAGAAGCCAGGGAACAGGTACTTTCTAAGGGCCTCTGACAGGGTACCAGCAGAGCTCGGGCTCTCGAGCAAACAGGGCTCAGAAGCCCTTTCTGACCTAAAGGTGTCTGCGGCTCTTCTGTCATCCTGGCCCTCCCACATGTCCTCAGAAGGCCCTTTTGGCTGGACTTTAAGGGGCTAAGACCATACGTGATACCCTTTCTTGCTTCCCCTTCCATGTAGGCCATCCAGATGTCTGCTTGTCCACCAGACCTGAAACACTTAGTTTCCGGTCAGTAGAGGCGCAGCCGTAGAAGAATGGTGCGGCTGTCTCCCTTATAGGACCCAGAGCCCTCTCTGGTGACCATAGGAGGCCAATTAGCAGAGAACAAAATGCTTCCTGCCCTGGGCCCTGGCCTACCACTGCCTGCAGCAGCTCAGAACTTAATAGTCATTTGAGCTGTCTCTGGGGACAGAGGAGGGGGCTTCCATGGACTGCCTGGCTCCAGGCAGCAGTCTGGGTCTTGAGGGAGACCAGGGGAGGAGGAGCAAGGTGCCTCGGGCTGCTGGAGATGCCCAAGATGGCAGGAGTACAGTACTCTTGGGGGTCAAGGGACGGCATCTGGAGCTGCCACTACCTGAGATCGGAGGCCCCCCCCCAGGTATCCTCTGCATCTCTGCAAGGCCTCAGCTGGGCCCTAGCTGGTGGCAGGCATGGGCGGGGTGGGAGGCAGGACGATGAGTCACTGAAGCGTTTTCTTAGAGAAGGAAGCTGCTGGGGTCTAGACTCTGGATTGGGCCTTTTGCTTTTGTAGGTAGGATGTGGTTCAAGGTCTTTATCCCAACTTTCCCATGTTGGGCTGGAGAACTGGTTTGTCTGCTTTGGGGATGTCATTGATGTGCTAGCTGTTCTGTGGTTTTTCCATTTCTGCACCTCAGTTTCCTCATCTATCAAATAAGAATTGTCAGTGCAGGAGGCTGGGGTGGGGGGACAAAAGGGGAGTGTGGGAGCTGGGGTGGGGAGACAAAGGGCGGGGTAGAGAGGCTGAGTCTGGAAAGGTGCAGTCACTTCCTTAGAGGGCTCTCCACTGATGCCCCTCTCCTACTTCTATTTGAAATCCAGCCCTGCCACTTACCACCTTGGGAAAGTCTGAATCCTGCACCTCGGTAAACCTAGGATTAAATCGACCTTACTTATTTGCTTACCTACTCTTGAGATCCTGGGTGTGAATGAGGCAGCCTTTGTAAGCACATAGCAGTGCTCAGACAGAGCCAGGGTGAGGGAGCGGGTGAGTGGGAATGCCATCACGTGGAGGAATGCCTGCATGAGTCCCAAATTGAGCTGCTATTTCAGCTGCCAGTCCCAGACTCCGCCTCCACCCCCACCCCCACCATGAATAATGAACTGGTATTGATTCCCTGGCCGGGAAATTCCCTGTGACCTGTGATAAAAATACACCCAGTCTGCTAACCTCAGGCTCAAGACAGGCTTTCACCAGCCAGGGCTGAGCTCATCTGTACCTCCCTGCAGTTCCAGGAGGGAGAACCTGTGTCCACCATCCCCCCCCCTACTCCCTCCACGAGGAGAAAGGGACTAAAGGAGCAGGGTCATCCATGCGCTGAGGTCTCCCCACCCCCACCAGCCAGGCCTGGGAAGGAGGGGATAGAACTCAGACTTGTGTTTAAATCCTGCCTCTACCACTTCCTATGAGCGCCTGCTTTGCCAGTTGTAAAATGGGGATGGCAATTTTCCCCCCAAGTCAGTGCCAGATCCAAGGGGAGGTGCTTAATACACGGCTGCTCAGGTCTTCTCAACTCTCCTTCCCATCCCCTTATCCTTGCTGTGAAACTCAGCACCATTTCACAGAGGAATGAAACTGACTCCTTTTTTTAGAAAAACAACACTTATTGAGATAGAATTCACAACCCATAAAATTCACCCTTTTAAAGTACACAACTCAGTGGTTTTAGGCTATTCACAGAGCTGTGCAACGATCATCACCACCTAATCTTAGAGCATTTTCATCAACCCAAAAGGAAATCCGTAGCCATTATAGTCACTCCCAATTCCCACCTCCCTCACCCTGTGCCTCTGACAACCACTAATTTACTGTCTGTCTCTATGTATTTGCCTTTTCTGGAAATTCATGTAAGTGGAATCATTCACTATATGGCATTTTGTGTTTGATTTTTTTCCACCTAGCACCATGTTTTCAAGCTTTACACATGTTCTAGCATGTAATAATACTTGATTTCTCTTCATAACTGGGTGATGCTCTGCCATATGGATAAAGCACATTTGGTCTATCCACGCGTCCACTGATGGGTCTTTGGCTTGCTTCTACTTGTTGGCTATTATGAATAACGCTGCTATGAAGCTTCATATGCAAGTTTTTATATGGATGTAAGTTTTTGTTTTCTTGAGTAATACATGAGAGTAGACTTGTCAGTGTCTATGATAACCCTATATTTAACTTTTTGACGAGCTTCCATATTGTTTCCTAAGACAGCTGCACCATTCTGCATCTCCACCAGCAATGTAGCATGCTTCCAATTTGTCCACATCCTTACCAAAACTTTTAATTGCTTTTTTGATTATAGCAATTCTATATGTGTATGTGTGTTACTGGGGCCAATTGTATAAACTACAGGGCAAGACTGGAGTTTATGGCTGCCTGCATGTAGGTGTTCCTGCCCTCAGGTCAGGGCCAGCCATGTTGAATGGGCAGGGAGGACTCTGAAAAAAGAATATAAGGAAGCATAGGAAGGATCCCCAGATCCCCAAGATGCTGATTCCCAAGATGCCGATCCCCAGCCTAGAGTTGTTGTACTTGGTACCTGGCTTTGAGAAGAAAGAAGAAAGACTAAGACTTGGTGGCAGACCTCCAAAGAGAGAAGCTGAAAAGTTTTGCAGGTAACTGGGTGGCTGAATCAGCCTGTGGTCTTGTTGCTGTTGTGTCCTGGAGAATGCACCAAGTACCCAGGCCTGTTTGGCTTTGTTGTGGAACCAAGGCTCACGAAGAGCTGTTTATCGGATTGTCCACCATCATCTCCTGCTGCTCCTGCCTCTGTTGTTGTCTGTTCCAGTGTCTGGTGCTGTTCATCTGCACCTTCAGAATGTTGCTTTGGGCTGTGGTGCCATAGTCCCAGTGGCTCCGCTGTGATCACCTCTGGCTGCCACAAGCTCCAGGCCCTCTTTGGTGGTACGGAACTATTTGGGATGAGTGGCTTTGTTTTTGGGACTTTTGAACACTGTGGACACTGTTTAGGGTGAGATAGCCGGCCACTTGTGTCCTTAGTAACTCTTTGTTCCCCGTTTGTTAAATAAACCCCATTATTGTTGTTCCCAGAACCTGAGTAGTCTTGCAATTGTGCATGTGGGTGAAGAACTCACAGACCTGTCCTCTATTGGGCACTGTCCTTGAAGGGCTGCAGTACCCATATAGCTCTGCTTCATATGAACTGGTATCTCATTGTGGTTTTGATGTATATTTGCCTGATAGCTAATGATGGTTAGCATCTTTTGATGTATTGTTGGTAAGTTGGATGTCTTCCTTGGAGAAATATCTATGCGGATCATTTGCCAGCTTTCTGATTGGCTTGTCTGTCTTTTTATTATTGAGTTGTAAGAATTTTCTATCCTGACTACAAGTCCTTTATCAGATATATGATTAGAAAATATTTTCGCCCACCCTGTGATATGTATATTTGTCTTTTCATTTTCTTCATGGTGGCCTCTGAAGTATAAAAATTTTTCCTTTTTTTTTTTTTCAGGTTTACGATAACGGTTTGGTATAGAGATAGGTTCAGAGTGTGGGTGAATTCAGATTTACATTTAAAGTTGGGTGTTCGTGCTAGTCCTAAGGATAGGATTAGGGTGGGTTTAGCATTAAGATTAGGTGTAGGTTGAGTGATTCATTTTTTAAAAGATTTATTTATTTATGCATACAAGCTGGGGTACAGACCAGAGGCATGGGGCGGCAAGAGGGTTCACCAGAGGCAGAGTGGGGAGCAGAACAGGCAGATCGATCGACGGAAATACAGTGCTGAGGGGAGCAGCAGGCGAGTCAGGAAAGGTCTGCTGCGCCATGTGGGAATCTCCTCAGGCCTTATGGAGAACTCGAGTAGCACAGTGCAGCACCTAACCGCTGCGCCACCAGGGAGGCCCAATTCGTTTTTTTAAAAACTTTTATTGAGGTATAATTCACAAACCATAAAATTCAGCCCTTTAAAGTGCACATTTAAAAAAATCAGTTTGTATGTTGTTTACATAAAAGTTTTTAATTTTAATGAAGTTCAATTTATTTATTCTTTCTTTTGTCACTTGTGTTTTTGGTGTATCTAAGAAATTATGAGAACCTAATCCAAAATCACTGTTTTCTCCTAAGAGGTTTTAGTTTTAACTCTTAGATCAAATACATTTTGAGGAAATTTTTTAATATGGTGTGAGGTAGGGGTCCAACTTTATTCTTTTGTATGTGCATATCCAGTTCTCCAACCACTATTTATTGAAAAGATTATTCTTTTCCTCACTGAATCATCTTAGCACTCCTGTTAAAAGCCAATTGACTATATATGCAAAAGTGTTGCTGGAGCCTGTGATCTCAGTGTCTACCCTTAGACCAGTACCAAACTTCTTGGATTACTGTAGCTTTGTAATGAGCTTTGAAATTGGGAAAAGTGTGTCACAATTTTGTTTTACCCTTTCAAGATTGTGTTGACTATTCTGGATTCCTTGTAATTCCATATGAATTTTTGGATCAACTTCTCCCTTTCTGAAAAATGAAAGAACTAGCTAAGTATTTTGTAGGGATTGCTTTGAATCTATAGATCAATTTGGGACTTATTGCCCTCATTACAATATTATGCCTTGCAATATATGAACATGGGATGTTTTTTCATTTAGTTAGGTCTTCTTTAATTATTTCAGAAATATTTTATAGCTTTCAATGTACAAGTCTGTATTCTTAAATATATTCCTAGGTATTTTTGTCTTTTTGATGCTATTGTAAATAGAATTTTTTCTTATTTTTTTCAGAGTATGCACCACTAGTATATAGAAATACAATTAATTGACATTGATTATACATCCTTCAGACTTGCTGAACTTAGTTATTACTTCTAATAGTTTTGGGTTTGTGTGTTTGTGTGTATTGCCTGGGATTTTCTATATACAAGGTCATGTTATTTGTGACTATAGATAGCTTTTCCCTTCCTTTTCAATCTGAATGCCATTTTACAAAAATTTCTCACTTAATTGCCCTGTCTAGACCCTCCAGTACAGTGTTTAATAGAAGTGGTGAAAACAGACATCTTTGTCTTGTTTCTGATCTGAAAAGCATCCAGTTTTTCATCATGAACCACGTTGGCTGTGGGTTTTTCGTAGATGACCTTGATGAGATTGAGGAAATTTACTTCTATTCATGGTTTGTTCAGTTTTATTATGAAAGCTTGTTAGATTTTGTCAAAAACTCTTTCTATGTTTCTGCATTTGATTGTCCTTTATTCTATTACTCTAATGTACCTTGATTGATATTTGGATGTTAAGGAACCTTAAATTACTGAGATAAATTATACTTGAATTGATGAGAAAATTGTACTCATGGTGTATAAATCTTTTATACATTGCTAGATTCAGTTTGCTAGTATTTTGTTGAATATTTTGATGTCTGTGTTAATTAGTTGGCAGTTTTCCTTTCTTGTTAATGTTTTTGTTTGGGTTTTAAGGTATTACTAACCTCATGGAATGAGTTGGCAAGTGTTCCTTACTATTCCATTTATTAAAGAGATTATGAAGACGTGATAGTAATTTTTCTTTAAATGTTTGATAGAATTCGCCAGTAAGTCATCTGAGGCTGAGTTTTTCTCTGTGGGAAATTTTAAATTAGTACTTAAATCTCTTTACTATTCAAATCTATTCAAATGTTTTATTATTTTACATCAATTTCAGTGATTCCTCTCTTTATAGATATTTATCCATTTCATCTAGCTTATGGAATTTGTTGGTATGTTGTCTTAAAATTCCTTTTGTTTTTGTAAGCATGTGTTGCTTTCATTTCTTATTTTAGTAATTTGAATCTTTTTTCTTTTTTTCTTAGTCATCCTAGTCAGTTCTATTGACATTTCAAAGAACCAATTCTTAATTTTGTTGACTGTATCTATCATTTTCCTGTTCTTTATTTGGTTAATTTCTGATCTAATATTTATTATTTCCTTCCTTCTGCTGCTTTAAATTTAGTTTACTCTCTTTTTTTTTTTTCTATTTTTTTAAACTGGAAGGTTAAGTTACTGTTTGAAATCTTTCTTCTTTTGTAGTACAGGCATTTATAGCCATAAATATCCCTCCAAGTATTGCTTTCAGTGCATCCCATAAGTTTTGGATATGCTGTGTTTCTGTTGTCACTCATCTCAAAGTATGTATCTCCCTTGATATTACTTCTTTGCCTATTGATTTTTTTGGAGTGTGTTGTTTAATTTCTTCGTATTCACAAATTCCCCAAATTTCCTTGTTTTGTTGATTTTTAATTTATTCTACTATTGAATGGAGAACATACTTTGTATTATTTCAATAGTTTTAAATTTACGAAGGCTTGTTTTATGACCAATATATGGTGTACCATGTGCGTTTGGGAATTGTATATATATATAGCTGTTGTTGAGAGGAGAGTTCTATAATTGTCTGTTAGGTAGGTTGGTAGTGTTGGCTCAAATCTTCTACATTCTTGATGATCTTCTGCTACGTGTTCTATCCATTACTGAAAGTTGGGTATTGATACTTTCAACAATTATTGTTGAATTTTTAATTTTGTCCCTAAGTTCTGTCAGTGTGCATTTCATGCATTTTGGGTCTCTTGTGTTAGTTGTGTATACATTTTTATTTTTTATATCTTCCTGATGGATTGACCTCTTTATCATTAAACAAAATTATTATTTTTGTAAGAATTATTGTCTTAAACTATATTTTGTTCATAATAATACGGCTACCCCTGCTGTCATTTTGGTTACTGTTTGCATGACATCTTTTTCCAGCCTCTTATTTTCAACCAACTTGTGCTTTTAAATCCAATATATATCTCTTGTAGACAATGTATAGTTTTTAAAATATGTACCTTTTGATTGGGGTTTTTAATTCATTTACATTTAATGAATTTACTGGTAAGATAGGAATTGTACCTGCTTTTTTGCTATTAGTTCTCAACATGGTGTATGCCATTTTCGTTTCTCCATTGCTGCCTTTTGTGTTAATGAGGTGCTCTTGTGTCCATTTTAATTCTCTTGTCATTTATTTTACCATGTATTTTTGTTTTCTTTTTGTGTTTGTTTTGGAAATTGCATTTGAACTCTTAATTTAAAGCAATCTAGTCTGGATTAATACTAATAGAATGTCAATAGTATAAAAAAAATCTTGCTCCCATATGGCTTCATTCCTTTCCCTATCCTTTGTTTTGTTATTATTATGTAAATTTCATTTTTCTATATTTTAGCCCCATTAATAAAATTTCTTTTTTATTGCTTTATTCCATTGCCTTTTAAATAAGATAGTAGAAAAATGTTACAAATAAAAATACATATGTCCTTTTATATACCTATACAATTTCCTTTAACAGTATGCTTCATTTCATTTTTTTCTTTTCTCTGACTGAGTCCAGTGTACTTTATCGAAGGTACATAATAAGGAAGGGCTCCCTAAGTCATTCCCCTTCTCTGTCAGACCTGGAATGGAATTGTGTTGAGTTAGGAGATTCTCTGTGTTAGGTGAGTGCAGAAAGGACTCCCCAGAAGTTGAGGGCCTCTCTCCTTATGCTCTCACTGGGGCTGGTGGTCCATCACCCTGTTGTTGTAGTCAAATTCATTGTCATACCAAGAAATGAGCTTGACAAAGTGGTTGTTGAGGGCAATGCCAGCCCCAGCATCAAAGGTGGAGGAGTGGATGTCAATGGTAAAATTGCAGGAGACAACCTGGTCTTCAGTGTAACCTAAATTGCCCTTGAGGGGGGCCCTGTGACATATCACTTTCTTGATGTCACTGTATTTGACAGTATTCTCCAGGTCAGATACATAACTGAACATGTTGGGGCTGGGATCATGCCAGTGAGCTTCCAATTCAGCTCAGGGATGACCTTTCCCATAGCTTTGGTGGCACCAGTAGAATCAGGGATGATGTTTTAGGGAGCCCCTCAGCCATCACACCACTGCTTCCCATAGGGGTTGTTCATAGTCTTCCAAATGCTAGTGATGGCATGGTCTGTGATCATAAGGCTTTCCATGATGCCAGAGTTGTCCTGGATGACTCTGTTTACAGGGGCCAAGCATCTGGCAGTGCCAAAGGCATTGCTGACAGTCTTGAAGGAACTGTCATACTTCTCATGGTCCATACCAATCCAAAGATGGGGAAATTAGCAGAAGGGGCAGAGATGATGATCCCCTTTTTGGCCCCACTCTTCAACTGAGCCCCAGCCTTCTCCAAGGTAGTGAAGACACCAGTGGACTCCACAGCATATTCAGCACCAGTATCTCCCCCATTTGATTCTGGCAAACTCTTGCTCCTGGAAGATGGAGCTGGGTTTTCCATTGACAACAATCTTCCTGTTCTTGGCCTTGACTATGCCATGGAATTCGCCATGTGTGAAATCATACTAGAACATGTAGACAATATTGTTGAGGTCAATGTTGGGTTCATTAATGGCAATAATATCCACTTTGCCATAGTTAAAAGCAACTCTGATCACCAGGCACTAAGCCTAGCCAAATCCATCACTCCAACCTCACCATGTTATCTCAGGGCCACGGTTAGCACAGCATAAGAAGTCTGGAAGAGCAGAGTCAACAGTAGGCTTCATTTCTCTCTGTAGATTCAGGTAACCATCTAGAGTCCTTTCATTTCAGTCTGAAGAACTTCCTTTAATATTTCTCATAGAGCAGGTCTGCTAGTGATGAAATATCAGTTTGTTTGTTTTTTAATATTGGAATGCTTTAACTTCTCCTTCATTTTGAAAGGGTAGTTTTGCTGGACAGAGAATTCTTGCTTGGCAATCTTTTCCTTTCAGCACTCTGATTATGTCATCCTATTATCTTTTTGGCCTCTATGGTTTCTGAAAAAAAAAAAAAAAAAACCTAGCTTCTCCTAATCTCACTAATCTTATTGTTGACTATGTGATTTCTCTCTCTTTGTATTTAACTTTTATCAATGGACAACGACATGTCTATGTGTGGATCTCATTGCATTTGAAGTTTGTTGGACTAATTTTTAAATAAGTAGCTTGTTTTTTTTTAAACAAAGCTTAGGACATTTTATATAACATTTTTAAAATTATTCATATCTTTTACATTATTGTGTATTCCCCGTGGATTACCCACCACCGATTCACCTGTGAACCATCACCATAGTCCCTTGTGCTCTTTTCTCCCCCATTTTGAGCCATTACTCTCCCCCTCCCTTGCCGAATGTCTCTTTCTTATTTGATTCCCCTATATTCCTGTTATAAGTGAAACCATTCAATATTTTTCTCTTTCTTTCTGGCTTATTTCACTGAGCATGATCCCTTCTAGCTCCATCCATGTTGCTGCAAATTGCATGTGTTTATCTTTTTTGAACGCTGAATAGTAGTCCATTGTGTATATGTACCACATCTTCTTGCTCCAATCATCTATTTTTGGGCATCTGGGTTGTTTCCATATCTTAGCTATTGTGAACAATGCTGCAATAAGCATATGGGTGCATATATCTTTTTGGATTAATCTTACCCTTTTGGGTCATTTTTTCTCCAAGTATTCTTTCTTCCCCTTTCTTTCTCTATTCTTCAGGGATTACAGTTCTGTATCTGTTTATATTTGATGGTGTCTCATGTGTTTTTGAGGCTCTGTTCATTTTTCTTACATATTTTTTCTTTTTATTCTTCATTCTGGAAAATCTCAGTTCAAGTTCAAGTTTGATGATTCTTTTGTCAGCTCAAATCTACTGTTAAGTCTTTCCAGTGATTTTTTTCATTTCAGTTACTGTACTCTTTTACTGCAGAATTTCTATTTGATTCCTTTGTATGTGTGTATGTGTTTAAATAGACATGACAAAATTTACCATTTTAATCAATTTTAAGAGTACATAATATTGGCATTAAGTACATTCACATTATTGTGCAAACATCACTATCATCCATCTCCAGAACTTTTTCATCTTCTGAAACTGAAACTCTATACCCATTAAACAATAACTCCATTCTTCCCCCCTTTCAGGTCCTGCAACCATTGTTCTACTTTCTGTCTTTATGAATTTGGTTACTTTTAGTATCTCATATAAGTAAAACCATACAATATGTATTCTACTTAAATTCATATTTCATAGTGTCTTCAAGATTCATCCACATTATGTGTCAGAGTTTCCTCCTTTTAAGGATGAATAATGTGCCTTTGCATGTACACTCAGAAAATAGCCGCCCGGATGTCCACGGATAGATATATAAGAACATTTCACAGCCACCAATGAACTTCTCATTCCCCAGATCTTCCTTTTGAGTGTTTTGACCAGACAGTATTTTGTTTGCCCCAGTTGGTACTATTTCTATGATATCAATATTAAACAATTGTTACTGGTTGTTTTCACAAAGGCTTTGGGGACAGAACTTTTTCCATTGAGTGAACTCTACCCAGTGAAACTCTTGTGAGTGATGCTTTTCCAAGGAGTTGCTAGACAGGCCAAATAACAGAATTTCTATTTGATTCTCTGCAAACTGGACTTTTAGAGTCCCTCCATACCTGCTCTTCCCTTTCTGGTTGTTGCTAAACTGAGGATTTTCAAGGGTACTATGGAGCTGGGGAGAAAGATATGAGAATAGGACTTAACCTATTATGGTTAAGTAATAGGTTATGAGAATATGAGAATAGTCCAAACATGATAAAACTTACTGTTCTTACCAAGAATCAGCAGGTTTTTTCAAATAATACTCCTTAGATTCTTGCAAATTTTGGCAAATTTCTAGAGCTCTGGAAAAGTTAATTTTGATCATTTGTGCTGGAGCTCTTATTGTTTTTAAGGAGGAGCAGATCTTTGGAGATCTTTGACCCACCTTTCCAGATTTCCTGCTCTGAGTGACTCTTGTAGGATAGACAGATATCTATAAAGAAAAATAGCAGGGGGGAATAGCAGACAGAAACAACAGTGTGTGCAAGAGATGAAGATATGAAAGTTTATAGTTTCTTTAAGAGTCATAAATGACCCTGAGTGACTAGAAGGTGAAGAGCATGCATATTATTCAGAATTTTTCCTGCTGCAAGTTCCTAAAAACCAACTAAAGTGGGCTTCAGGTTTTTTTTTTTAAAGAAAGCTATTAATTGTCTCACAAAGGTGATAAAGTCATACATGGGTAGATCTAACATTAGGTATAGATGAACCTAGAACTTCATACAGTCATTAGGACTCGGTCTTGCACTCTCTTTCAGTTATACTCTTTTATGTTTTAATGACATCCTTTGGTAGAGTCTCCTTCTATGGTTACTAGATGGTGACCAACAGGTCCAAGTTATGTCTTCGAAGTTCCAAATTCAATGTAAAGGGAAATCATCTCCTCCTATCATTTCTGTCAAAGGTCCCAGAACTAAGTCTCATTGTGCTCATCTCTGTGCAAATCACTGTGACCAGGAGAGGTGGAGAGAGACCTGAACCACATGCTTTTCCCTTAAGCTAAGGGTGGAATCAGCCCTGAATTGAATCACAGACACTGAACTTAAGGGGAAAATAGCTTTTTAAGAAATATAGGGATTATTTTACCAGAAGCTGGACAGCAAGTGATAATCAGGCAAAATAATAAATATAAACACAGGGAGGAGTAGTAGGTGAGACTTGGAAGTGTGAGGTCTGGATATATCTTGCCATCACAGTTATCTCAGGCCCTGAAAAACCAGATAATAAACATTATTTTTTGGGGACTTGCTCTGTGTTAGTCTGTGCTGAGCACTGGGATACCAACCCCCCAAGGGTGTCTCCAGTCTAGTTCTAGGCACTCTCAACCTATAACTTTCTTACTGAGACTTCTCCAAGAGGTCATTTCATCCAAATTTTTAGTTGCCCAGGCTAGGAAATTGGTGCTCAGAGAGGGCTAAGAACCTTATCACTGTCACACAGAAAATCAGTGGCAGAACTTGGGCAAGGACTGGGCTAACCTCTCTGTGCTATATACATGGACCACATTCATTCTTCAAGTTGTCTTTCCAGACCACCTCTCAGGAGCCTTCCCAGTGTACTCACACCCCTGCTGGTAGCCTCAAGAGAATGCTAACTGCCCATGGTTCACTCTAATAGCCTTCTCTCTCTGGGGTCAACATTGACTCGTTCCCTCTATTGCCTTGTTTTCTGTCTAGTCCCAACATGTCTGCCTCCTGTCCCTACACTATTGGATCTCCTGTTCCAACTATTCTTGTTAACCACTGACACACATTTGCAAACAGCCTTTAGAGGCAGCACCCAGATATAGATAGTATGAGCCAAGGGGTGTTGGTCACACCCCACTCTGGGGAGCATGGAAATCCCTGATCGCCACCTCCCCTCCCCCACCCAGAGTGTACCTGACTGGCAGAACTCTTACTCTTCTCAGTCCTGCCCTAATCAAGGAAGAAAGAGGTACAAAACAGCTCACAGAAACATCCTAAAAATCACCCAAGTAACCTGCCTCCGTTCTGCTCAGAATCTGGATCTTTCCAGGCCCATCCGTCATTGGGTTCATTTGTGCATGCCCTTGGCAGGGTGGGACAGTTCTGGTCCTTTCTTGGCCTTCTTTCTTAACCCACCATCTGTCCCGTGGCCTTTTCCCCTTTGCTGGAAGCCACTCCACTTATTGCCCTGCTGATTCCCTTCTCTGGGACTCACTGCAGTCTCACTGCTCTACCTCTTGCCTGAATCATTGCATTGGTCTTTTCCCTGGTCCCTCAGTTTCTATTGAGGTTCTCATCTCACCATCAGCGTATTCTCTATATTGAAGTCAGCTAAACAAAACCTGGACAATGGCCCTGCTCTTTCTTCCCGCCACAGCCTCCATTTCCCTCAGAATAAAATACAGAGTCCTTATGATGGTCTACAAGACCCTTCACAAACTAACCTCTTGTTAGATCTCTGAGTTCATCTCCTTCTACTCTCTTGATCCTTCACTCTCTTCTCTAGACTATGGATCTTCTGGCTGGACCTTAAAGAGCCTGTCATGCTCAGGACCTTTGCACAGACTTCATTCTGTTTGGAATATCCGTCTCCCGGATCTCTAAGTGGTGTGTTCCCATACCCACTCCAGGTCTTTAGTCAAATGGTACTTTCATGGTGAGGTCCTCCCTGACTATTTTTTTAAGCTTTTAAACTCTACCTCCCCAACATTCCCTCTTCCCTACTTTTATTTTTTCTCCTTGGACCTAACACCTATGGCATGCAATGTATTTTGTTTATTGATTTCCTTGAACTCTATGAACCAGCATTTTTCATTTGTTTTTCCAAAAGCTTCATTCCCAGAACTTAGTACAATACTTGGTACATAACAGGTGCTCAATAAATATTTGATGAATCAGTAAATAAATCTAAAAATTCCTGAATAACCAGAATTTGGGGACAATTTAGTCACATAAAATCAGTCAGGATTTAGTTAGACAACTTGATCTAAGTGCCCATTTTCATTTAACAAGTGGGGAGACTGAGACTCAGAGAGGAAAAAGAACATGCCTAAAGTCACAGAGGGAGTTAGTCAGAAATCAGCAATTTAACCCTAGATCAAGGAGCCTTCCAGTGGTTGTTGTTTTGGGGGATCGTCTAAGGAATCCCTTCCCTTCCCACAAAGAAGCAAATGGTTGAGGCCTCACTTTCTGACCCTGCCATCTACCACCCCACCCTGGCCATCCCCTGCCCAGTTTTCCAAGGTACTAAGGGTTGAGATCTAGCCCTGAGGCCGTAATGCTTCTTTCAGTAGGGTGTATTGAAAGCTGGCTTTGTGCCAGGCATCACACTAGGCATTTT
Source organism: Scalopus aquaticus (assembly GCA_004024925.1). Taxonomy (NCBI): domain Eukaryota; kingdom Metazoa; phylum Chordata; class Mammalia; order Eulipotyphla; family Talpidae; genus Scalopus; species Scalopus aquaticus. The sequence continues at coordinate 64,567 of PVIJ01007121.1, read as the reverse complement.
ATAGAAGATGTCTCATATTCTTAACACTTTGAACTCGTCTTCTTCTCCCCATTGCACAGATATGGAAGCTGAAATTCACAGAAGATAATTGACTTGATTAGATTCACATAGGCAGCAAATAGTGGAGCAGGGATTCAGATCCAGGTCTGCTGGCTGATGGAGTCTGGAGTTTTTCTCTGATGTTCTGACTCCGGCTGGCTCCTAGTGGAAGCCCCCTCTTCAGGTCTTTCAGTACCTGCAGGAGCAGCAGGTCTGGAACAAGCCAGGCAGGCTCAGAATTCTGGGAGGAGTGTTGGTGAACTCTGGTACTGCTTGGCCAGGGGCCTCCTTTCTCCATCCCAGGCCTGCAGAGCTAGGCTTATTTTCAGCGCTGGACTCACATTTTCCCCATGGAGTGTGGATAGTCCACAGTTGAGCCAAATGGAGGCCCCTCCTGCCCCTGGGAGGAGAGGGGGAAGGGGGAAGGGGAGCAGAGCAGCCTTCCAGAAGGAATAGCTTTGCCGGGTTTCAGCCTAATATCCTGGAGCTATTCCTAGGTAGATTGTGGTCAGTGGAATTATGCTTTTATCAGGCTGCTGGGAGTTTCAATAAAATCTTTATGGCCAGGAAAGTTCTCTTTATGGAAATCAGATTATTGAAGTGCCTGTTGAGGGGAGGGCTTTACCAGCCTGCTTCGCTCCCCAACTCTGCTCTCCCCTCCCCTCTCCTTCCCTCCCAATAGGTTCCCAGCCCCCAGGAACTCTTGAGATCCCCATAGAGAGGGCCGTGGCAGGTAGAAGTGGCCTGAGAGGGCACACTGAAGATGTTAGCAGGACGGCAAAAGAACCCATTCTCGTTCTGTCACTGTTACCTGCTTTTGCCATTTTTCGGTCAATATTCCTAGGCTCCTGGCTCAGTGTTTGGCAGGTCCCAGACTCTGGTCCTCAGCGCAGAGCTGAGCCCCACTCCCTGCCACCACCCCCCACCCATCTGTCTGCACAGCCTTCCTGCCCCACACCCTTTGGAGTTGGAGCTGGGGTCTAGCCTCAGGACAGTGCTGCTCCAGCTCTATGAAGGCTTTCCTGGGAATTCCCTGTCCTGTGTTTTTTTTCTTGGGGATGGAGGAGCAACTATGGTTGAGCCCCCCCCCCCCAGGAGCCCATAAACCGCCTGCTTGGGGAGGGCCTGCCTAGGACATTTTCCTTGTGGCTTTCTGGGAGGTTTTAATTTAGCAAAAGAAAAGTGCAGTGGGCCAAATGAAGGGGCTAGATTCCTTTAAAAGCCTCCTGAAATTTGGTGCTTTCCCCCACCCAAGTTCTCCCAGTACCTCCTCCCTCCCAACCTCCTTCCCTATCTTCTTCCATTAGGTGTCTAGTTTCAAAAGACATCATGCCCCTGAAGAAAAGTTGAAGGAACTGAAAAGGAGGGCCCAGAGCCTTTGCATTCAGCCCTTGAAGCACTGCCCTGTGGCAAAGGTGGTGGATATGCTTTGCATGGCCCGGGCAGGAGAGCTAAACCAAGCCCCTGCTGGTATTTCCACTGTCACCAGACATAATCATGCCAGCACCAATCTGAGATTCAGGAATATTGACTTCATTTTACAGATGAGGAAATGGAGGCTCAAGGCCACGGAGATAAGAAGGGACACTCTGCATGCTGCTGCTCTGACCAATAGACAAGGCAGAGTGTAGGTTGTAGGTTCAGCGCAGATGGTCCTTGGAAGCCACTGCAGCCAACATGCACCTCCCTCCCCCACCCCCGCATACCCCAGGGCTGTCCTCAGCAACTGTCTGGGACTCCCTCCTTCTTCAACTCCTTGTCTGGCTCTGGCATTCCTCTTTACCTGGGGTGACACTCATTCTCCCCATAGCTTGCCCCCAAACTTTCTTCACTTTGGACCTTTCAGAATCGAACCCAGGGCATGTAGTTTGCCCCATGCTCCCATCCTGTCCACCCTCCCTGCCTGATTCAGATACTAAGAAAGAACTTTCGAACATGCAGAGCTGTCCAAGCATGCATGGGCTGGGCAGGGCTGGCTGCTAGGCCCAGACTTTGGGTGGGGGACTGTGTGAGCTGGGAATCTTTCCAGCACTTTCTGTTGATTAAGGTTTTCATTTTCCTATGTGAACCCTTCGATTATTATTCACAAGTTTTGCATGCGGCCTCTTGTTTCCTGTTCTTTATCTCTCTCTGTACTTTACTGCGTAGCTTTGTCTCCTCTCCACCTCTCTATTTCTATTTCTGTTCTCTCTCTCTCTCTCTCTCTCTCTCTCTCTCTCTCTCTCTCTCTCTCTCTCTCTCTCTCTCTCTCTCCCTCTCTGTTTTTCTAAGACTCTCTGTTTCTTTGTCTCTGCCTCCCTTGCCCCCGCCACTCCCTTCGGTGCCTCCCTGAGCAGGGTCTGCTGTGTTTGGTCTGCTGCCTTCCTCATTTCTCTGCAAAGGACCTACTCCTGTCTTTGTGCTTCTCCAGTCTCAGGCTGCAACCTCTGTCAGAGCTGCTACTGTGGGGCTGCATTTGAAAAACACCATCTTCACCCCTGGGAAGCTGGAGGATACCCTTTGTCCTGCAGCTTCTCTCCAAAAAGGAGGAAGTGACATTTTCAGTTTCTTTCAGACCCCAGTTGGCAAGCCTGTTTTACTCAGACCCTGAAGGACTCAAGAGTGAGCAGGTCTCAGTGGCACTTGGAAAAGCCCTGTCTTTTCCCATCCACCACAGCCACCCTTTGTCCATATCTGGAGGTCACTTGCCCGCTTCCGGCCTCACCCTCATTCCAGAAGAACTTGATGTCTCCTTCTGAAGGAGCAGAAAGAAGTTGAGTGTTGCCGGTGTCTCGAGCGTGAGATGGCAATTTGGGTGGGAGTGGGAGGAAGTGTGAAGGGATGAAACTGGAGGGGCCAGGCCAGTTGGAAAATTGGACTTTGTCTTAAGACAACTGGAGAGATAGTGAAGGTTGTTAAGCAAGGCAAGAGAGGTGATCTATCTGCAATTTACAGGATCCCTCTGGCTGCTGATTGGATACTGAATTGTGAGGAGCAAGAATATAAGCAGGGAGACCATTGCGAGAGCTGTGGATGTGGTCCAGGTGAGGAGAGGAGGAGACTCAGACCAGGGTGGTAACAGCAGCTATGGGGAGAAGTGGACTTTTTGTGGTGTATTATGTTGTGAGAGCAATGGGGTTGGTGCTTGATTAATTGTAGGCATGGAAGAGAGGATGGTGTCAAAGCAGATACTGACTTGCAGTATTGGGCAGCTGATTGATGCCTGATTGGCACAGAAATCACAAAAGAAAGAACAGTTTGAAGACTCGTTGAGTTCTGGATTGGCCATAGGAACTTGAAGCACTCGTGGACCAGCTGGATGGAGGTAGTGGCAGTGGCAGATCCTCGAGCTCACAAATAGAGATGTCGGAGATACGAGCAGAGATGGTTACTGAAGCTGTGGGGTGGGAAAGTTGGCCAGAACGAGAGCGTAGCATGAAGAGAGGATCTGGGGAGGCTCTCAGGCATGTGTAGAGTAAGAGAATGGCTGGCAGAAGACTGAGCAGGAGTGGATCAAAGGGGAAGAAGGGTTGTCTAGGGAGCACAGAGGCTGAAAAGCCAAGAGGAGAATACTGCCAAAAGGAGAGGGCGATCAGCTGTACCAGATGTTGTGGAGTCGAAAATGAGGGAGAGAAGCAGCCGGCGGATTTGGCCATTAAAAAGTCCTTGGTGACTTCCATAAGAGCACTTCTCAGCAGTGTTGGGCACGGTGGTTGGACTGTAGTAGTTGAGAAGGTAGCAACAGCTGAGTGTGTGCACCCTGGATTCTGCCATATTCCACTTCCCGTGCTTCCCTGTTCAGAACTGAAGAAAAGTCAGCAGCTTCCATTGCTTTCCATTATATGGAGGCCTGGATCTCCCTCCCCGACTCACTCACTCACACACACACACACACACACACACACACATACTAATGCACACATGCATGTGCACACCCACATTCAACAGACACACACTTCCTTCTTTTTGCTTCAACAGACTGAATTGTCAGGCTTTCCTCCTTCTCCACTTCAGCTTCAGAAATAAATTGCTCACTGCCCCAATGGTGAAACCCTATCTGGTCTGGTAAAAATGTGTGTCTGGAGCTACAAACTCCACGATTCAGCCAAAGAAGGGAGCTGGCTGCTAACTGGCTTGCAAGAAGCCTGGTGGGGGCAGGGGTGGGAGGTGGAAGGGGGCATATGAAGTAGAGGCTGGGGTGGGTGTGAGGAGTAGAGAAGGGCGGGGACACAGGAAAGAAGGTGGGAAGGAGGCTGGAGGCGGGGAGGCGGTACAAGAAAAACTCAATGTGGAGAGCCTGGAAAGGCTGGAACAAGAACCACTTTCCAGCAGCCCAGATTTGTGTTGAAACCTAACCGTCACTACTTCCTACCTTTGGAGCAAGTAACTCTCCTTTCTGAACCTCAGCTTGCTCATCTATAAATTGGATTTAATAACAATAGCTACCTCATTGGTGCTCTATTAGGCAGAATATCTTCTTATTCTAGTCATCAGGACAGAGCTGGTGTTGGGGGAAGACCAGGCAACTTTCTGGAGACCTTGGTTGGGGTAGGGAAGTAACTACCACAACTACTTTCTACTTGGCTTTCCAGGGAGAGTGCAGAGGAGTCTGGGGCTGGTTGTGGAAGGCAGCAAAGATGGACTGAACAAGAATCAAAGCATGGCCATTTGGTCCCAAACTCGGCAGTCCCTGTGGTCCCTTTTGTCCAGAGACAACCTATAGAAGGGAGGACAACAGCCTCTGGGGGCTAGAACTCTGCACACTCAGACCCACCTCCCTCAGCCACATATGTATTTTCAGGCCTGACACTAGCGAACCACAGCCATAGCTTCTCACAGAATCCTACAGTCAGCTGCTTGCCACATGCTGTTTGGATTTCAGGGCTTGGGGAACTTCTGATGCTACAGGAGGGCAGGGAGGCCAGAGGCACTCACTAGGCCTGACCCTTGACCCTCATCCGCATAGACCAGATGTAGAGGCCAATCCTTCTTTTCAGGCCTAGCTCTGGTCATCCCAGGCTTCCCCTGCCCCTGGAGCTACACAGTGGAAACTCTAACCCATGCCTGCCCCCCCCTTTTCCGGCCCTCTCTTCTGCTTCTAACCCTACCTTCCTGTCCTGTCAGGAGGTTTCAGAAAAAAAAGAAATCTACTGCTGAGGGGATCATGGCTGATGAAAAAGAATCCATCATGGCCCTGGAGTGTCAAAAAGTGGAGAAATGAGACACGCTCTTCAGGGCGGGGGGTACCACCTCCTCCTGATTGGCAGGGCAGGAAATTGGGGCCTGGATCAGTGCAGAAGCCAAGCCAAGAGGGTGCTGGGACTTCTCCAGGGGCTGTGGGCTGGGAGGTAACAGTGGCAGACGGTCTGGATGCAATCAAGGCTGCTATGACCTCATGTTGAGAAGTGGGGAACCCCCAGAACTGAGGGCTTTGAACCTTACTCTCACCAGTGGGGGAGGGAGAGGAGCTGTGTGGAGATGAGACATGGAATATTTAGGAGAGTGAGTGAGAAGCATGAAGATGGATGAGCCAGAAGAGAAGGGAGAAGCTAGAGGAGCAGCTGCTTCAGGGAAGCAGCCATCCTCAACTGACTTGGGCCCAAAACTTTATGGGAAGCCAGGCTGGGAAATGGTGTAGAGGAAGAGCTCCCAAGCTCCAAAGTCATGAGTTCCGGCGCAGCTCTTGCTTAGAAAGGCAATGGCAGTCACACAGTGGGTTTTAGACGGCTTCTGGTCCTTGCCGACAGGGACAGGTTGATAGGCGAGCTAGCTGACCTGGTCGGAGTCCAGCAGGATCCAATGTGGGCAGACAGGCCCATACGGATAACCCTGTGAGATCTGCGGGCAGAGCAGGAAGGGTGAAGTCAGGAGGTTGTGAGGTAGGACCGACAACAGCATCTCACCACACTCAGTGCAGTGGACATGTTTCATGATGCTGTTTTCATACCATGTGACTCCTAATTTGGGGGGAATGGTATGTCCTGAATGAACTCTACCCATTGATGTTTTATGGACTTCACCCCACCTCCATGCCAAAGAGATCCCAGGCACTGAGGATTACAACCCCCATGATGCCATGAATCTGCCATGACTCTTGACTTCTTGAAGGGGGGATTGCTGGTAACTAAGGGTGGAGTTAAGCAGCCACGCTTGGTAAAAAACCAAACACATGTGGGCCTGCGGGGGCTTGATTTTGCCTGCCTTCAGCATGCACCCAGGGGCCACCCTCAGACAGTCTTGCTGGTGGGAACCAATTAAATCTCAACCTCAATCTCTCTCTCTCTCTCAATATCTCTCTCTCCCCCCTCCCCTTTTAGTTGCCTTTGCAAATAAACCTTTTATTAGCCCTTCTATGCGTGCCTGTCCTAGGGTCTTGTTCTGCGTTTTTTTAAGGATTTGGATAAGAACTCACACCCGGGCCATTCCATTTCCCTTTGGGGTTGCCCTGTAACACTAACAGCCTCTCACTTTGTGAGGCAGTGATTGGTTCCCACCTCATGGACAGCTGAAGGGATCCTCAAGGATAATTTTGACACTGCAGTGACTTAGAGGCCGACTTTAAGAGGTTAAGTCTGTGTTGAGTGTGGCTTCACTGATGGCTCAGCAAGTGTGTTGGGAAAGGTATGGTGTGGAGGTCTGGGCAGAATGGATCTCTCCCTGGAAACCTGGTGCCTCCATCCTTACCTTAAAACAAGCCAAGTTATCCCCCGGGATGGTCCCTGCTTCTCAGTTGGAGATATTTTTATTTTTTATTTTTATTTTTAGAAAGCCCACTTATTACCTCGCCACTTATCACCTCGCCAATTCCACATGGGTCTGAACCACTATTGCCTTTCATTGGAACAATCCCGAACCCTCCTTACTTCTTTCTCTGTCTTCACTCCTGCCCTCCATACGACTCGGTTCACCTCATGGCAGCCACTGTGTTTCTGTTAAGATGTAAGTAGGAGTCTGCTCAAAACCCTCCAGCTGTTACATTCCCCTCAGAACAAAAGCCAAATGACATACAAGGCTCAGCAAGATGTGTCTCCCCAGCCACCTCTCTGGATCATCTCTCCCCACGTTTCTCATTTCATTCTATTTTCTTGCTCCTGAACACACACCCACCTCTGTGCCTTTGCACCACTCTCCTCTCTGCTGGAAACACTCTGTCCACAGAACTGAGCATGGCTTGCCCAAGCAGTATTCAATCTCTGCTCTAGTGTCACCTTATTGGAAAAGATTTTACCACCTGATCCTACCCAGCAGTCCCACCCGGATTATCTGCCTTTCCCCTCTATCTTTTCTCACCACTGGACCTATTTTATAATATTCATGTATTGCCTTTATCTGACCACTAGAACATAAGGCAGGATCTTCTATTCTCTGCTGTATCCACAATACCTAGAAAAGGAGCTGCTTTGTGGTAGGTGCTCAGTAAGTAGCCAATGAATGGGTAGCTTAGAACAAACAAGAGAGAATCAATCATCTCTTCCCCGACACTGGAGCTCTCCACTGTGCTCCTTATTCTCTTGATGTCACTGACTTGCAGGGCACTGGATTCAGCCTGACCCCACCTGTGGAGGCCGTCCTTCCTGACTTAGCTGACACCCTAGCTAGGTGACACCCTCACATCCTCCTGAGCCTGCTTTCTGCCCGCCTGATCCTTCCTGCCAGTCACACAGCATCCTCTGACCTGACATCAGCCCCTGTGGACCTAGGCAAATAATGGCTCCTCAGGCTCCCAGGCCTTAACCTTGCCAGACAAGCCTCCTCTGCACACTGTCACCACCTATTCCACAACCAAAGGCACCAAGGACTGTTCAGCAACTGCCCCTAGGAGTTGAGAAGGGCTAGGGGAGGATTTGGAATGTATGCCCCCTGAGCCTCCCCAGGCAGAGGCTAGCCCAGGACTCTTGAGCTCTAGAAGGAAGTTCTCCTACCTCACGGGAGGGTCCAGGGTTGGACTGGGAGTGAGATGACACCCTGAGAAAGAAAAGAGCTAAAGACCTGGTTCCTGAGTGTGAAGAGAGCCTGGAGGGAAGCAAATACTGCAGAGCTTGTCAGCAAGAGGCCCAGGAGTAGAAGAGAGTCCGATAGCTGAGAGTTTGGCGTTCAGAAACTTTGTTCCTGGGGTAGCGATGGGCCTGAGGTACCCAAAGGGTAACCTGACAATTAAATCAAGGGCCCACACAGAGAAAGGTGGCATCAAGAGCCCACAATTGCTCCGGCGCACACCATGGGCAGAGAGGGGAACTGAGTAGATGCATATCAAGGAGCAGAGATGCATATCAAAGTCTTAACCACTTGACTGGACACTTTGTATGCATATTTTTTCACAACAACCCTATAAAATATGCATGACTATTCTATTTTAAATAGAGGCAAATTAAAACCCAGATTTGAAATGACTTGCCCAGGATCAGAGAGAGGAAATGGCTGATCAGGAATATGACTTCGACTTCTGGTCCGTGGCTATTTCTACAAAGAGTGACTGAGCGCATACTCTATAGCGTGCACCGTGTAACATGCACCTCGCACCATCGTCTAATTTGATCTTTATGAGAGCCTTAGGAGGCAGGTATCATGATTGCCATTTATAACCTAGAACTGGTTAAAGGACTTGCCCAGCTAGTGAGAAATGAGTTTTAGTTTTAAAACATCTCTCATGTTCCAAAGTCCATAACCTTTTTACTATAACCCCCAATAAATGTTTGATGAAAGGAAGGAGAGAGAAAGAGAGAGAAAGGGAGGGAGGGAGGGAGAAAGGAAGGGAGGGAGGAAAGAAGAAAGGTAAACATAGATAGCCAACTCTTGGAAGGCCTGGAAAGGAATAGCTGTCATGAGGACATGTCGGTGTCAAGTAGAGGCTAAGCCCTGCAGGTTGGAAGGAAGGAGGACATTAGGTATATCCATGGGATGGATGAGATTGGACTCCACATTCCCTCAGGTCCCACAGGGCTATCCAGAGAAGTAAGCACCAGGGCCAGCCTCCTGGATATGTCATCTGGGCAGTCCCACAAGGTCCCGTGCTCAGAGAGGCCCTGAACGTGGTTGAATACCCGGATGTTGCCGTCTTGAAATCAGTCTTTAACAGGAGCCTTGCACTGTAATTTAGTACTGAGCCATGCAAATGATGTGGCTGATTCTACTGAGATCCTATACTTAGAACAATGGTCCCCTCCATGCCTTCTTTTGTCTGCTCTTTGCCCCCAAAGTCCACCCTATACATGGCTTCTGAGTGACCTCACTAAAGCGGAGCTCTGGTGCTGCCATTCCTCTCTGTTCAAAATCCTTCCATGTTTCCCTATTGCTCATTGTTTCACCATAAACAGCTCAGCTCAAGCCTTCCACCAAAGCCTTTATCTATTTTCTCAGGACTCTTTCACATAGATGCTCTCCTTCTGGCCCCCAACGTAGGCCCACTGGTTTCCAGGGTCTGCTTGGGTCCTATGTGGACCTTGTTGTGCTCCTAACCTTCAATGTCTGCAGGCCAGGGCAGAAGCCCGGAGCCCAGTGTCCAGTGAGAAAGTCTTCCTTTCTGCCAGCACACCGCCTCCCCAAGGGCAGGCTTCTGGTCTGTTCCATTCACTATTATGATCAGGGCCCAGCACATAATTGGTACTTAACAAGTAGTGGCTGGATGAAAGATTAAATAAATGAATTCAAGGCTCTCCACAATCTGGCTTCAACATGCTCCAGGCCTGACTCCTACATGTTTCCATCCAACAGAACAATTTTTTGTTCCCCACCTACTTCCTGAGCTAGGCCCACAACCCAGAATGCCTCTCTTCTAATACTATGGTCTTCGAATTCAAGCCATGTTCAAGATGCAGTTCAAAATGCCATTTTCTCAATGAAGGCTTCTCTGAACACCATGGCTGGACTCTCCATGGTTACTAAGACGTCTCTCAAGGCAGCCCTCACTTTTTGTGACATAGGAAGGCAGCCAGACTTGGGTCAAAGTCTTCTCTCTGCCACTTAACTGTGTAATCTTGACTGAGCAGTCTCAGCGAAACTGTAAATGACACCTATCTCATGGGTTCTACTATGAATGAAATTAAACATCCTAATGTCAAGTGTATTCAATAATAATAATAATGCTATTATTCATGGCAACTATAACAATCAGCAATGAGAGCAGACTGTCAGAGCACTTCTTACACAACCATGCTATCAGGGAGATACTGGCATTTACTATGCCCATTTTTCAGATGGAGAAGCAGGTTTGGGAAGCTGTTCAATGTTGCACAGTTAGCAAGTAGCAAGGCCAGGATGGAGAAGGCAGGAAGAGCGGCCCAGCTCTCCAGGGCTTCCTCACTACCAATACCACCCCCCACTGGGTCCCAGGGGGCAGCAGTATCTGCTCCAGAGATCCCTGAAGCCCTGCCCCACCCAGGGGGACTGCATTTGTTCCAAATTAGGGATGGTTTGTTTTGAGATGCAAACCATTTGTAATCAGAGGGTCAAGGTAAACATAGATACTTCTCTTTCTCCAAATGAATCCCTAGGTCCAGCTGGCCCAGGGGATCTTGTTTTCCTCTTTCTTGGCCCTTGAGGAGGGCGTGGTCATAGTGCAGGCCCCATGAGTTCTAAATAAAAGCAAACAAGGGCTAATTCAAGGCTGGCCATCTGGCCATCCCATTCGCTGCCTCCCTGCCCTCCTTCCTTCCATTCTGTCCTTGGATTTGTTGACATCCAGTGATACCCCAGGGGGAATCTTAAGGGGAGTCATGAAACTCTCCTGTAACTCTCTAAACAGAATGAGTTCAAACCTGATTTTAACTCAAATATTAATGAAAACCATATCATTCTTGACTGAATGGGGCAAGGGGAGGAGTACCCAGAAAGTCCCCAGAGAAGCAGAGGTGGTGCGACTGTGCACACAGGTGACATGGATAATGGAGACAATTCTGGATTATGAAACCCAAACCACCTTGGTCTCAGATGGGCCAGGGTCTACAGTCACCAAGCTGCCCTGCGCAGGCATTAATTAGTCTCTCAGCTTCTGTTCCCCACCCCGCCCTTCATTCCCACCGAACACCAGCTATTGACAAAGTCTTTGCTCATGGGAAAGCAAAGCTCTCTTCTCTTTGGGTGAAGGGAAGGTGAAGGAGACCCAGAATCAAGTTTTATTTGGCTCAGTAGTCCCCGTTCCTCGGAGTTGTGGTCTGTGTGTTGTTCCAGTTTAGGACTGGCTACAAGAGGAGTTCGCATAAGATCTGGGAGGCAGAAATGCAGCCATTGCCCTCCAGGGGCTGATGCTGCTGAAGCCACGTACACCATGACCCCCTACCCCCCAGGTAAGGGGACAGCCCTTACACTGGTGGCCGGAGGCAGCAGTCAGTTCTGACCGTCCAGACTGCATATCTTCCAGAGCTTCAAGGAGCCCTGGGCCAGGAGAGGGGCTGTGCTGTGGTGGAGGTCCCCCACACCGAACACACCATTGAGACTTGAGATAGGGAGTGACAGAAGTGGGTTATGACTTGATTGCACTCTTTCTCAGCTGTAGGGTAAGCGAAAGAATCATCAGGTTTTTCCACCCTCTCAATGATAGATCTCTGCAGTCCTACACGCATGCCTGATGGTGGGCACCTGGAGAAGAGTGTGGGCATTCGTGAGTGGGCACACCTGAGCCAGAGACTGGGCTTATAAGCAGCAGCATAATTAGAAGGAGCAGCAGAAGCAGCAGGAGCAGAGTGCAGCGGCAGAGGACTGTTTGGGGTACAACAGAGACCAGGAGAGAATGCCTGAGAGCCCGAGAGAGTGGAGGCTTGCCACGGGCCGGGAGGCCTGCCAGCCTCTCGGCCCCCTGGCCCTATTGCCTGACCTGTACCTAGTTGCCTCTCTACAAGAGGCTGTTAAAAGCCTAAAAATCCACAGAGGGCCCCAGGACTCCTTTTGAACTGTCTGTGCAGCCCCATAGTGAACCTGCTCCCTGGTGTCTTCCTGCCCCTACAAGACCCGTTTGGACTACTGACCTCCAGAACTATAAGTTGATACATTTGTGAAGTGGGTAACTTGATCCAGCCTGGCAGAAGGGATTACACAAGGACAGGAATGCCAGGAGCCAGGAGCGGCAGAAGCAGCAGGAGCGGAGAACATAACGTGGAACAGAGGACCATTTGGGGATGCAACAGAGACCAGGAGAGAGCGCCTGAGAGCCTGGGAGAATGAAGATTCACAGGGGGCTGGGAGGCCTGCCAGCTTCTCGGCCCCCACCCCCACTCCGCTGCCTGCCTGCCCTGTATCCGGCTGCCTCTCTATAAGAGACCATTAAAAGCCTAAAAAGCCACTGAGGGCTCCAGGACTCCTCCTTTTGACCTGTCTGCGCAGCTCCATAGAAAACTTGCTCCTGGTGTCCTCCTGTCCTGACATCAGCTCACGTCCAGTTTTTCCCCCAGCTTCCAGCCCTGCTCCCCTGACACAGAGTCCCACCACCAGACGAGGAGACCACAGCCTTCCAAAATCAGAAGGTAAGATAGATACAGGCTTCTTCAACCAATCCCCAAGTGCTGGGAATTCTACTCGCCTCATAGATTACCCACAATGGTACTGCCTCCCTGACCAAACCCTGACAGATGTATGTAAATGTTATTTTATTTGTACTCTGAGATTGGGAGTTTCAAAGGCTGGGACCAGGTCTTTGTCATGCATACATGAAGGGGCTGACAGAGAAGCTGCTGTCAGTTGCTTCCATGGTCTTTGCAGAGTAGTAGGGAATCCAATCAAGGCTCTGGACAATTGGCCAGTGCTTGTCGTGACCCCGGAGAGGGTAGGATGGACACGCAAATGCAACTGCATGCAGCTAATGCTCTCCAACCCAAGTGGATAGAGCACACCAGCAAGCAAATTATGATTAATGGCCAAAGATAATAAGAACTTGTACTTATAAACCACATTGCTTATGTTACCCCACTGAACCCAATACTGCTGTGTGTAGGGGCTTAGAAATTGGTGAGGCAGAGACCTGAGCAGGGGACAAGGAAGTTTTCTGGTGCAGTCATGGAGTCTTAACTTGGCCTTGAAAACTAAGGGGACTGGGCAAATTCCCCTTCTCCCTCCTACCCCATCTATCATTGAGTACTATAGATGCTTCATTAGAGTGCCTTTAAGCATTCATTCCAATCTTTTTGCCCATGCTAGACTTCAAATCTTGTCCATCTCTGGCCTGGACCCTTGACCCAGCTCTTCCCCTGCCCTCCTGGCCTCCAGTCTTACTGTCCAAATCACATTGGCCTCAAGAGCTACCTTTCCCAAATTCAGCTCTGATCACAGAATGCGTTCACCCTAAAAGGTACCATGACTCCACCACCTGTTAGGGCCCCATGGGATGATATTATAACATTAAGATTGATATTCAACAATTTTTTTACTTCCAAAAATGGCAAATGCCTCTTGTTCTTCTACTGTTTGTAATATTAACGGTCCTAGTTTATCAAGCCCTCACACTGCGTTAGGATTAGATGCATGCTTCTAAGCCCATCATTCCCACCAGTTTCTGACTTTCTTCCCCATGATGTCTGTCTGCCTCTTTGGGCCTTTCTCTGTCTTACATGGTCTACTTCAGCGTGTTTTTCTCTGTTATCTCAGGCTCACACCCTGTTGCTGCCTCTCACTGTTCCCCCTTTGTCTCTGTCCACCTCCCCCATATCAATCTCTCTTTCTCCTTCTCTGCCTATATGCTTTTCCTGCTATCTCTGTCTCTATTGCTCCATCTCTAAGTCTTAGTTACCTTTCTTATGTCTGTTATTATTTGTCTCCTCTCCACTGCCATTCTTGCCTTCTCCATATTTGCATTTTTCTTACCTCTGTCTATATCTGTTTACCCTTCTTCCTCCCTTCGTGTGTGTGTGTGTGTGTGTGTCCAGACTTGTTTTCTGAACTCCGAGGATGCTGGTGTCCATGAAGCCCACCTGACGCTGGGATGCAGGCCTCCCTGCCAAGGAGTTGGCAGACAGAACAGACGGGAGCAGGCATCTGGCTCAGGGGGCCAGGTCCATCCTGAGCCCAGGGCACTCTTGTAAAGGCAGTTCCAGGAGCTTATGGCCTGCTCTGAGGCTACAGTCTCATCCTGCCTGGAGCCAGCAAGGCAATTGGTGCAAATGGCAATTGCCCAGATGTAAAACCCAGCTGTGCAAATTAACCCAAAGCCTGTAAGAAATTAGACTGGATCTAAAAGAGATCAGGCTGTGGAAAAGGAAAAAAAAATGTTAGTTAAAAGAGAAAATTCCTCCTCCCACCTCCAGGTCAGAGATCACAGAAGAGAATCCTCAAGCCATGAGGGACTTCAAGGGGCCATCTGGCAGGGCCACACCTCAGAACAGGTCAGGCCCCAGCCAGCCAAGACAGTCTATCTTTCAAGAACACAGGCAGGGATTTTTCAGCATCTGCCTCCAGTGTCTTGTCCTGGGAATAAATCTCTGCAATGTGAAAAACTTTGAGGGAGAGCCCAGACCACTGGAGTCACTCATACTGGGATCTAAACTCCAAATCACATCTCCCTTCCAGTCTTCTACACCCAGTACCACGGTTCACCCAGATGCTCAAAGCCTGGACAACCTCCTTTTTTTTCCCACTTATGCCCCATCCAATTCATCAATAGCCCCAACAGCTCCAGCTCCCAGCTGCATTCCCAGTCTTATCCTCACACAGAAGCACATTGACCATGGGCCAAGCCCCTTCGTGTCTGTCTGGAGCGCCGGACGCCTCCTCACTGGTCTGCCTGCCTGCACTCTGCTCTCTAGGCTCCATTTTGCACAGAAGCTGGAAAGATATTTTAAAGCGTCATGTCATTCACTCTGCTCAAAAACCCTTCTCTGGCTTCTCATCACACTAAGCCCCAAATATTTACTGTGGGGAACAAAACCCACATCATCTAACTGCGTCTCCCCTTCCCCCACCCACTCCCCTCTAGACACACTGCTTCCTTGCTGTTCCTTTTACAGACCAAGCTCATTCCTTCCTCAGGGTCTTTGTCTTTATATTCTCACAACTTAGGCTGTTCTTCCCCCAGATTGTCACAAGCTGCCCTCCCTTCCTTTCCTTCATTCTTCTCTGTTCAAAGTTCACCTCCAAGAGGCCTGCTCTGACCACCTTAGCTGTAGCCTCAGCTTTAACCTCCAAAGCACTCTCTCATCTATAGTTTTCTATTTTCCATCAAAGTACTTATTCTACTTGGCATTATATTTTATTTTTATTTGATAACTGGCTGCCTCAGTTGCTCTTAGCACAATGCCTAGAATAGCACTGAGCACTTGATAAGTACCCACTGGTGGTTGAATGGATGGATGAAACCCTGCTATGGGCTATGTGACTTTGGGCAAGTTACTTAACTTCTGGGTTTTCATTTCCTCGTTTCATTACCCATGAGTGGCTGTGAAGAATAAGTGAGATAACAGATATAATGATCAGTGCCTGGCACTAGAAATAACTGATTATTAAAATAGCTCTGCAGTTTTCACCTGATTTTTTTAATTTCTGTTCTCAGCAGAAGCAGAGAGCAACTACTTCCCTGGCTGCAAGCTGAATAACCCCAATCCTCTTCATTTTTGTGAATTTAAACTTGGTGGTACAGGAAGCTGGGGATGAGTGGGAGTGGTGGTAAATAAAGAAACATGGCACCAGGCTACTAGCTTCTTGGAATTCACTCTGGGCAGGAGTGAGTCATAGACTTCAAATCAACTCTTCAATATGTTGCAGGTACTAAAGAAAACCATGGACACAAAACTAAAGGAAATCAAGAAAACAATGTATGAAGGAGAATATCAATAAAGAAATAGAAGTTATTAAAAAGAAGTAAATAGAAATTATAGAACTGAATAATTTTTTTTTTCAGTAACAAATTCCTACTTTATTTCTATATTGCACATCCTTTTAGTGTCTACTGTTAAAGTAAATTCACTTCTGAGTGAATTTTTCCAGGGCAGCTGTGCCTGCTGCCCTGGAAAACAATTCACCTGGACTAAGGATTCTGCTTTTTCTTTTCCTGACAAACCAGACTGAGCATGAATTCAGCTTTTTAGTCCAATGCTGTTTTAACAAGCATGGTTGTTTTATGGGACAAAGATGCTGGAAAATGCATGTTAAGCGGGAAAGTTTTGGTTTATCAACCATTTCAGTTCTGAAAAATACTTTTACACTTGCAGTATTTTTCCAGCTAACGAAGACTCCTTCAGGAGACGGACGGCGCCCTGCCGGGCCTGCAAGTGCTGTCTGCAGATGGGCAGGGAGAAGCTTATGATGAAATGGCGTGTGACATGAACGCGTTAAATAGGTCACCTAGTAGAACTGAATAATTTAATAACTAACGTGAGTGTGGATCACAGGCCTCCCCTTTCCTCTACTTGAGGTGGTCGAGGTCTCTGAGTTTGAAGTATAAATCCCATGAAGTTTCAGGAGGAGGCATTTCATTGCCATTAAGCAGCTTTGGAATCAGACAGACCCGGTGTCCAATCCTAGTTCTGCTGTGTAACTTTGAGCAGGCATTTACCCTCCCTGATCTCAGTGATAGTGATCCTCATAGCTGCCAAAAGGAAGAAATGAGATAGCACACAAAAAGCACTTAGGCCAGTGCCTGGCAGATGGTCAAGGCTCCCTAAATGGTAGTGATTATTGCAAGCATTATCGTGATCTCATCCATCCCTGTCTCCAGGCAGCTCTGCATTCCAACCATTCTCCAGAGGTTTGGCTCAAATCCTTTAAATCATCCTACCCTCCCACCTAGGAAACTACCCCAGATTCAGGCTAACTCCAGCACTGGAAATTTTGACCTGCGCAGAAAGAAAGAGCTCCAGTTTTCCTGAAGGCTGAGAAGATCCAGACCAGACACACTTCCCCCACTGAGGGGTACCTGCAGACAAGAAGCAAAGACCTGAATGATATCAGCACAATGGCAGAATAGACAGCTCCAAGCACCCATCTCTCCACACGTACATCAAAAGTCACACAGAAACTGTCAGTATCAACTTTGCCAGAACTCCAAAAAAGAGTCAAAGGGATTCAGCAGTCAAGCCAACACTGAATTGAGAAAAGGTCCACTTTAAAGTGCTCCTGGCCTTCAGAATTCTCTGTCAAAACACTTGCTGAATACAAGATGAAGGAACAGAGACTTCAGTGATCACACATAACAAGGAATATGATTTTTGCAAGAGCAGTTTTAAAAAGTGACTAAACAGATGGTGACTGCGACCTTCAACAATCAACAACAGCAAGCCTTGGGGAGGGGGGAAAATCTGATTTCCAGGGTCACATGTTAAAGTATTCAGATATCCAGTATTCAACAAAAATAACAAACACATACAAAGAAACAGGAAAGTATACACCATTCAAAGGGGAAAAAATAGGAAGAATAAGACATTGCACTTACTGGACAAAGACTTCAAATCAGCCACCTTAAATATGCTCACAGCTATCGGAAAACATGGGCAAAGAACTAAAGGAAAACAGGGAAATGACATGTAAACAAAATCAGAATATCAGTAGAGGCAGAAATTATAAAAAGAAACTAGTAGTAATTCAGACCCTGAAAAGTATGATAATCGAAAGGTAAAACTCACTGGGGAGCTGGTAGTTGTTCAATAACAGATTTACACTGACAGAAGAAAGAGTCAGTGAACTTGAAAACAGGAGAATTCAAAGTATCCCATCTGAGGAACAGAAAGAAAAAAAATGAAAAGTGAACAGAGCCTAACAGACCTGTGGGATAGCATGAGGCAAAACAGCACGCATGCCATGGGAGTCCCCTAATGAAAAAGAACAGAGTGAAGAAGGGGCAGAAAGAATATTTGAAGAAATAATGACTAAAAATGTTCCAAGCTGGATGATAAAACCCTAAGCTTATAAACATTCAAGAAGCTCCATGAAGTCCAAATTTTTGAAGGCCTAAGTCAAAAAACTTGAAAGCAGCAAATGAAAAGTGACTCATAACATACAAGACAGCCTCGATAAGATTTTGTAAATTTCTCGTCAGAAATAATGGAGACCAGAAGGCAGTGGGTTAATATATTTCAATAGGATGCTATGAACAATTGTGTACAACATATTAGGTAATCTAGAGGAGATGGACAAATACCTGGAGATGCACACATTATCACAACCAACTGAAAAAGACTGAAAAAAAGTCAGCAGACCTATGATAAGAGATGGAATTAGTAATTTCTTTAAAAAAAGCCTCTCAACAAAGAAATTCGCAGGACTATATAGATTCACTGGTGAAGCCTATCAAACATTTAAAGAAGCTTTAATACCAATATTGCTGAGATTTTTCCAGAAAAATGAAGAGAAGGAAATACTTCTCTACTCATTTCTAGGAAGCCAGCATTATTCTGATGACAAAATCAGGTAACGACATCACAAGAAGAGAGAACTACAGACTAACAGGCCTTATAAATAAATATGTACGTATGCATATGTATGCAAAAGTCCTCAACAAAATATTAGCAAACTAAGTCTAACAAAACATTTTTAATAAAAAGATTATGTATCTTAAAAACAAATGGTGCAATATAAGAAAATCAATCAATGTAATACACCATATTAGTAAATGAAGTGAAATAAAAAGGCAATTTCAATTGATGTAGAGAAAGCAAAATCCAACACCTTTTCATAACAAAAACATTCAAAAACCTAGGAAAACAAGGAAACTATCAGCAGGATAAAGCTAAATATGACAAACCCACAACTAATATCATAGTCAATGGTGACATATTTAAAGCTGTCCCCCTAAGATCAGGAATACGATAAAGATGCTCACTTTCACCACTGCTATTCTATATTGTGCTAAAAATTTTAGCCAGAGTAATTGGACAAGGACAAAAAGGGCATCTAAATTTGAAAGAAGAAAGTAAAACTAACTCTATTCATAGGTAACATGATCCTAAATAAAGAAAATTCCAAAGAATCCACACAAAAACCTGCTAGAGGTAGTAATCAAATTCAGCAATGAGATTGTTTCTATATACCAGCAATGAACAACCTGAAAAAGAAATTAGGAAAGCAATTCCATTCACAATAGCATCCAAAAGGATAAAATGCCTAGGAATAAATTTTACCAGGGAGATGAGAGATTTACACATTGAAGATTGCAAAACATTGCTAAAAGAAATGAAAGAAAACAAAAACAAGAAACTATCCTGTGTTTCTGAATTAGAAAACTAAATACTAAATATTGGTTAAATATCAGCACTATTCAAAGCAATCTACAGTCTCAACACTATCAAATTCCAGTGAGTTTTTTTTTTTGAGGGGGTAAAAATGTAAAAGCCAATCCCCAAACTTCACATGGATTTGCAAGGGACCTCAAATAGCCAAATAGTGTTTTAAGAGGGGACTCCCTGGTGGTGCAATGGGTTAAGTGCAGCATTATGAAGCTATCCAAAGCCACTGCAGCAAGAGTTGGATCCTGGCCAGGGAGCTTCCCACATGGAACAACAGACCTTTCCTGCTTCACCCGCTGCTCCCCTCAGCAGTGTACTTCAGTCTGTTCTGCTCCCCACTCTGTCTCTGGTGAATCCTCTCACCACCCCGCACCTCTGGCCTACACCCCAGCTTGTATGCATAAATAATTAAATCTTTAAAATAAAAACAATGTTTTAAGAGAATGAAGTTGGAAGATTCACACTTCCCAATTTCAAAACTCACTCCATAGCAATAGTAATCTTGGGACTGGAGACACAGAAAGTCAGACTGGGCAAGGACTCTGGGCTCCTAGGCCCTTTGGGGCAATTCTCTCTCTCAAGGGGGCCTACCAGTGCCTCTTCACCCTCTCACTCCTGTGATGAGCTGGCTGCAGCCTGGTTTCCAACTGGGGACATCTACTGCACTACACTTTTATAAGGAAATAGTGATATGGCGACGGAGATCTCAAAGCAGCAAGTTGGCACTCATTTGGCAAGGTGAGAGAAGGGCAGGGCTCTCTTCTCTGTGAAGCTTTCCCCTCCTGCACTCCAAGGCTAGGGTCATAGGCTGGGGAAATGTCACATCCAGAAAGGCCCTTAGAAATCAAATTCTATTCTGGAGTCTATCCAACACCATTTTGCAGATGGGGAGACTGATGCCAGGGAGACTGGTGGGGAAGGGAGTCACTTAGAGTCACAGAAGTGTCCGTGAATCACAGGACTACTACATGGGAGACATCTTAAAGGTACTCTGATTTTCCCGCCATCCCCCCAAACCTAATTTTGACATGGTCTCAACAGTATGTCAACCAAAGACCGGTGATTGTCGGGCTGTGGCGTAAGGACCTTCGAAAGCAGGGTGCTAACTCCTCCCCAAGGCAGACTCTCTTTTTGGCCTCCTGGGGATAAGTGGGGTGATTGAGAAAGGATAGTCCCCCCTATTTAGCAAGTCTTATCTCATGGTATCCCTCCAGGTCTTGCCTTCCTCCTCGCCCTACTTCCCACTCTCCCTCTTCTTAGTACCTCTTTGTTTTGCCTGTGACTGGGATTTTATTCCAGTAAAGGAGCAAAGGGTCTCCCATTCCCAGGAGCCCAGCTGGCTCAAGGTAGGCTTCCCAAGGTCTCTAATGTCTGCATGGCTTTCTTCCCAAGTTCCCCTTTGTGCAGAGACCATAAATAGAAACCTTTCAGTGTCCTTCAGGATATTTGAAGGACCTGCATCCAAGGTGACCTAAATGCAGTATGAACTCATAGCTCCTTACTGAGCCTTGTGGGAAAACTTGTTCCAGATTCCCAGAGGCTCTGGAATTTTCAGTACCTCTGGGGTCCACCTTTCCTTGGGAAAAATTCCCTCCTTGCTCTTCTCCTGCTATATCTCTGGCAACCTGATATCCCATTTTCCTGCCCCCACCCCCCCGCCCCCAGTCAGCACTTCAATAATAAGGCGCATTGTCTACTGTACTCTAAGTGTCGCCACCATTTCTTTTTGAGTATCCCAGAGAGGCTGGATTGCTACAGATGTGTGGGCTCAGCCCTTGGAGACTCCCAGGAGCCTGCAGGCATGCCATCCTCACTCACTTTCACCCTCCTGAATCCTTGACCTGATCTACTGTGTGCACTCCAGCCATACCTTGTCTCACCTAATCCTGACATGCCCAGGATTGGGAAAGACTGAATGGAGGTGCAAAGTCTGGACTGCAGGGAGGCTCCTGGGGACCTAGTGATTGTCACTGTCTTAGTCAATTGGTCTCTCCAGTCTCTATACCTTTGCCAGCAGTCCTACGTGCCCATCTCCATCCAGCTGCCAGCGCACCATGAGGTTGACAGCAGTACCAAGGGGCACCATGGGATTTGCCCCAGGTCAGTCCAACCACTGATGCCAGATCTGCCTCTGAGCCTGGTGGGAGGTGGGGGAGCAGCTGGCCTTTGCCCTCAGCCTACTCCTCATGCCCGTCCTGCTCTCTTTCCTTCATCTCCCTTCTTTGCTCATGGAACTTGCTTATAAATCCTGAAAACCCAAACCCCCATAAATTTTCAATTCATTCTGCAGATATTTCCTGTGTTGGGGTTTTCAGCAGCATCTGCTGGTTTGAAGTTCCCTCTTTATTTGTCCTAGGGGCACCATTACTCTCAACTTTAGCAGTTTTCCTGCTCTGTAGTCCTTGCCAGACTCCATCGGAGGAAGAGAAAATTGGTGAAAGAATAATTATTATTATTGCTATAAATATATATTTCATTTTGCTCTCTTTCCCCCCTCCCCAGGCTCTGATGAAAATCCCAGGCAGGAGCTGGCAAGGGGATGGCTTCTTTTTGGACCTCAGGGCAATGGGTCTGTCCTGGTAGCATCTGCCAAAGGGCCATTCTCTGCTATTCTGCCCAACAGAATCATATCTTTGAGCAGCTTTGATCCCACCAGAAACTCCTAGCCCAGGTTCCCAAGTCTCCAGGACAGCTCTTTAAGCAAGAAGCAGAATACCTACTCCATATGAGATGTAATTACACTTAATTATTTCTTATCATCTCCTTATAAGGCAGGAATTTTGAGTCCCATTTTATAGAGGAAGAGACTGAGACTTAGAGACATGAAGTTGGTGGTTTAAAGTGATCCAACTAGCATGTGGAAGAGCTGGGATTTAAATCTAGGTCTGTCTGGACCCAGAGCTCTTGGGGTCCACGCTGTCTTCCCTCCTCCAGGTTGCTGAAGGACATCTTTATGAAACCCCGAGTTTCACAATTGGAACTAAATTGCCTTGATTGGCTCTCACCTTTTTCAGGAATCCACACAGCTATATAGATTCTTAGAATCTGAGAACCTTTAAGATCAATTAGTTGAAGGACTTAATCCTGCAGAAAGGGAAACAGGCCAGGCATGTGGCTGGCATGCAGTCCACTGGTGGTTTCCTTAACAAAGTATAAGCCTCTTGAAGACAGGAACCGTGCCTCTCATTACATCTATTATACATGCCCCCCCACAAGGACACATATGCCTTTGCACACAACACTGAACACAGTATTCAGCACAGATCAATAAATACTACTACTTAAGTGATAGTGAATACTGAATGCCAGTTTTCTTAACTGTCACAGCAATCCCATGAGGCCCAATTTCTAGATGATTCAATTAAATCACTGAGATTCAGAGCAGGGAAGTGGCTTGTCCCAGGTCACCCAGTAAGGATTAGAATTCAGGATCTCATAGACTCTGGAGCCTGACTCTTGACAATGTGTGTCACACAGTTACTTTAACAATGGATGGAACAGGGACAGCTGACATTTATTGAATGAGCACTATGTATGAAGAACTATGCTAGGTGCTTTATATCAATAATGTAATTCAATCTTTACAATAACTCTATGAAGTGGCCTCATTTTACAGATGAGAAAAATGGGGTTTAGAAAAGCTAAGAAACTTGCCCCAAACCAAAAGCTTGGTAAGTGACAGAGTCATATTGATTTGATTCAAGGGGGACTTACTATTCTCTAGGAGATCCTCTTTATCTGTAGGAAAGTGATCCTGGAAACGGGGGGTGGGGGTGGGGTGGGGAGGGGGGCGGAGTCCACTTAAAGCAAACCTGTTTAAACTGTCACAGTAAATAGTAAAAAAAAAAGTTTATTTGAATTTATCATAAAAAATGAAACAAAAAATTAAGACAAGCATTTTATCTTAGAGTTTACAAATTTAGACTGAAATTGCAGTTCTGTCCTAGTTCTTAGGGTAAGCAAGGAATGACTCAAGCTTTAGTTGCTTTATGGTGTGATTTTTCAGACAAAATTAAATGCTAGCCTGGCATAACATTTTTACTTTGCTCTCTATAGCATGATCATAAAGAAAATCTTTATAAAATATATTCAAAGACTTTGGTTTCCTCAAGGATATCTCTTAATAATTTGAGAGTGAAGTCATTATTATTTGAAGACTTTATCTTGTTCTCATCTTTGTTGACCTGCTCTTCTTCAAGAGCAACTGATCTAATTCTGCCAGGTTCTCATGTGTTGATGGCTTTTCAGAGATTCTGGCAGTTTTCCAATATCATTTTTTTTGACTTCACACACTCCTGAATCTTTTCTAATATTTGCAGTTTCATTTCGCAAACTGATTGGCATTGTATTTGCTCTTTACTCTCTGATATCTATGACATCCAACAAACAGGAAGACTGATGTAGATTCTAGTATTAATGTGGGAGGGATGCCAGAGTAATTTTATGATTGGTCAGGTCACTAGTGAGTATCTAAATGGTCTCTGGCTTTGCTACCCAACCTTCTATCTGAAGGAATTTGGAAAGTGACTACTTGATAATAAAGATTCCTTGTACTTCCTCAGTAGTCAACAAGGATTAGTAATAAGTACTCAGTGTAGGGAAGTACTGTATTTATGTCCCAGTTTTGTCACTTACTAGTCTTTCTTTGAGCAAGTTACTTTGTTACTTCATCTCAGTGAGTCTTAGTCTCCTCTTCTGTAGGATGGGAAATAGTGGTATTTTTGGTGCCCTTCTTTTCACCTCAAATAAATAAGCTAATCTAGTCACATCCTTTCTATCACCTTTGTTACCGATTGGCTCACAAATGAACATGTGACCCAGTACTGGTCAACTAGATGTGAGGGAAGTCTACCTGGTAACCTCTGGAAAGGGTTTCCTTCCTCCTAAGGAGACAAAGAGGGAACACTTTTTCTTTTCTTCCAAATGATGTCAGGCCTGAAAGTGAAGTTTGGAAATACTGTACCCATCTCTAACTACCGGGGGAACCAGGCATAAGGAGAAATTTTTCTGAGGATGGAGGAACCAAAAGATGAAAGGATCCTAGTTCCCTGAGGACAGTGTTGAATCATTGATTTTGCCATGCCTGAAGCCTGCTCTGTCTCCTGATATCCTGTTATTTGAGAAAGAAAAATCTGTTGATTGTTTAAGCCAGTGTGAGTGATGGTCTCTTTTACTTGCAGCTAATGGACACAAGTAATGGACACAAGTACCTATTTCACATGGATTTTAGAATTAAATAAGATTATCCATGTAAAATGCTTAACACTCAATACATATTGTTTTTAAGTACCTGGAAACTAAAAAGTGCTTGCTTATTTACTGCCCCAAATGTCGTTTTCTTGTGACTCTCTTTTAGGGAAGGGACAAAGTAGGAAGTCTACATCTTTCAATACCTCCTCATCACTAGCATTTTGCTGGAGTTGGGGTAAAGGAAGAGAGCTTTGGTCCTGTCCTAGAACAATCAAGGGTAGATGTCCATCTGAAGAATGAATTAAATGGTTACCTGGTTCTTTTGATGTATCAGCTATGTCAACAAAGAGAGACTACAGAAATAAAGATATGATCCAGTCTTCTGCAATCTATTAACATCCCACTCAGAACTTAGTGCATCTCTAAAGTGTTCCAGGGTTTTCAAAATATGCCTTATAAGAAAATATTTACAGAAACTGGAATTTCTCAGCCTAAAGAAGAGGGCTGAGACCAGAGGAGAGTTCATTTTCCAGTATTCTTTGTGTTCCACCACCCCTCCCCTATATACAGTATTACCCCAAGTCCTGTTAGGAGAACACCATGACTTAATAATGCCTGAAAGTGAGTACCCAGTAAGTGCCTGGTCTGTATTAAATGCTCAATAGGTAGGAGCTGCTATCTTTCTCAGGCAACATACCAGCCCCAAGTTGGGCACCAAGTTATTTTCTTGGTTTCCCTTCAACTTATTGGTACTGGCTGACATTTTTCACAAGGAAAATGACCAAGGAGAAGAAATGATGAAATACTGTGTTTTACCAAACTGCATGCAGCATAAAAACAATCTGTCTGGTTTAATTCCAGTTTAACCATAGTGTAAAGGTGGTTGAGATCTGTCTCCCGAAGATAGCACTCCACGCCCAGTGACCTGACACACCTGGAGTGGCCTGAGCATGGTATTGGCCCCTCACTTTGGACTCCTGTCTCACACCTACATGAATGACAACCTTTTGCCCTTCCACTATGTCACCCTTCATTGTGCTGATGAGACACAGCAAGTTCACAGCTGACAGAACCTGGGTGAATGAAGTTTTCACATCTCATAGAAAGAGGAAGCATTTGGAAGCCTCGAAGGGCAATCCTGCTGTAGTAGGTGATGTTGGTGTTTGGGCCAGATCCCCTTTTCTAGCTGGTTCGCCCATCCTTAGCTGTTGTGAGTGCTGTGGCTAATGGCAAGACCTTGGAGACTTGGCTCTGGCTGATGGAAGCCCCCTAATCCAGAATTGCAGGGGAGGTTATACCTGTTCCCCCACGGGGAGGGGGCAATGGGTGACTGGAATACAGGAATACAAAGTCCATCCCTCTCCTCAAGATGATGCAAATCTGTGGTATGCTTTATTTTCTAGAACCTCCACATCCACTCTAGGTCATGTCAAAGCTAGACTTGACCAGACACCAAATCCTTTTTTGGCTATCACTTCCCTCTCTTTCATTCCTACCTCATTTCCAGGCTTTTCCAAAAGGGTTGCCCTCAATTAATCCCATGACCTGAATCCCTGCTTCAGGTTCCACTTCTCAAGACACTCCCCCACAGTTGGAATTTGTATAAACACTCACTAGAGCAACCCCCCTCACTTCTTCCAAAACAGGAATATGTCTTAGAGAAATCCATAGATTCTAAATAGAAACTGCCCCTAATCGCACAGCTAGACATTCACGCATCCTGCAAGAAGAGCAGTCTTCCTGCGCACTACTCCCCGGTCTGCGTAAGCTCACAGTGGGGTAGACTGCCCCAGGAAATGGTGCCAAAGCCAGGTGCTCTCCTAAAGACAGCCGACCACAGGGGTGGAGAAAGCAGATTTCTCAGGTGATGAAGGAGAGAAATGCTAAGAGCTAGTCAGAGTCTCCATAGCAAGGATGACAGCTCCTCAAGCCAGGATCTTCTGGGTGCTGTACCCATTTCTGGTAAATTGATGTTAAGTATTGGGGGAATGGGGAGAAAGAAGATTTGATTCAGCAGGGAGGGGTCATCCACCCATTTCAGTCCAAACTTTCTGACTCCAGGATGCCCCTGTTCAGTAGGTGGTAGCTGTTATCATTACAAGGGATCATATGGGGGACGGAGCACCCCTCACAGAGTCCAGGACACCCCTGTGGCCTTGTCAGGACAAACCAGGATCATCATCAGTCTCTTGTCCCTTCCAGTCACCTGACAAATAGGCACCTCACACACAATAGAACATTATGCAAATTTAATGTTCAACAATGGGCTGGTGGTGCTGTAATTGACATCTAGATTAGGCCTAAGAAAGAATTTCCTGACATTAGCAGGAAAATGTTCAATGTTACCTAGAATGATTGGTTAATGTCATATTCCAAATAATGAAGACACGAGCAACTTACTTTTCAATTATTAGCAACTTAATCACAAAATCAATTGGGAAAGAAAAATATCGTTCAAGTGTCTCAGCCAAAAGTTTTCTGAATGCTTCTCCCTGCCATTTGTCACTGGCCAACTCTCTGGTTAATGTTTGCTTTTTGAGAATGATTCTGTAACCCTGGCTGAGACCAAAGTCCGGTATAGGTGGTGCCCCCTGGAGGGGGTTGCTGATAAGGATAGATAGCCCCAGGAAAAATGCTAAAAAGATATTGCAGTTTGGGGAGGAGACTCTGATAAGAAATAAAAGGGACAGAAGAAGGAGATTCAGTCACCATGATTTAGAGGTGGAGATCCAGCAGCAAGAAAAAGATATAGCCGCCATGACTGAGAATTTGGAAATGAGCCACCAGGAGCTTTTGAGCCACAGGGATGTAGAGTTTTGGATTAAGCATTTTTGAAAGCTTCAGTGACTTTGGGGCCAGCAACTTTGGTCCCCACTGCACCAATCTTCAGGAGGAAAAGTTTGAAAGCTTTGTGAGTAGCCAAGCGACAGAAACTGCTCCTGGTTTTGTTTTTACTGCAGCTGAAGAAAGAAGGCAAAGACCCTAGAGCGGGCGCCTTCCTAAAATGCGTGAGTGCAGTCTGTTGGGCCGTCTGGCCGCTGTAGTTGCTGTTTTGCTGGCCTGGTGCTATGCCGGGGCACCACGGCAGCTCTGGGAGCACCTCCAGTTGTGTCCTGTGTCATCCCTGTGAGTTGGAACCTGCTTTACAGTCTGGCTGCTGCATGTCTGCAGAGGCAGAAAGATACCGTCTTGGACACGTGGCCTATTGCTTGGAAGAGGAGCTTCACTTCCGCAGTGGTGGGAAGACACTGCCTTTGCTGTTTCTTCTTTGGGACTGAAAGGCCTGGACATTGCTTTGAGTGAGGTAAATGGCCATTTCTTGGCCTCAGTAACTCTTTCTTTTCCCTGATTTGTTAAATAAATCCCACTGTTATTGTTCCCTAAGTGTGAGTAGTCTTGCAATTGTGCGCGGGAGTGCAGAACTAGGATAGTGACTGGCAAGCAATTTGGGCTGTGTCCTTGGTCGGTTTTAGTGCCCCTCCTGCCTCATATCATCAACTTTCCTCTAGGTCCCTGGTGGCCTGGTTTTGCTGCTTTCTCCATACCCCCACCCGCTTCTAGGCAGTCAGTTTGGTATGGAACTAAGAATAATTTCAGTAAGAGGGTTTAGGTGAGACCTATGGAACGACTTTCTGACTTTATAAGTTATGAGACACTGGGAAAAAGGAGTGAAGGCAGGTTGCGTGACTCTCCATGGGGGGAGCCTTAAGAAGCCCCAACTCTCACAGAAGCATAGATCCATAGAGTCTAGGGGGCTGCAATGAATCCAGTGGCATCTGGTGCCACCTCTGATTCAGATCTTGAGTCTTCTCTGCAGTATTGCTGCCAACTGCTCAGTTTGACTATGTTTGTATGTCACCAGTGATGGGCGGCTCACCCTCTCTCAAGGCAGCCACTGTGGTAAGCTATCAGAGAAAGTCCTTCCTTGTACTGAGTTCAAATCTACCTCCCTATAGCTACCTCCTCTTATCTTGGTCTGCTGGGGCCACCAGAATTTGACCTTTCTCTTGCATGGTCTGAAGCCTCTGAAGTCAAGTCTCCAGGTCTAATAGCCCCGGTTGCCCCAACTCTTCCTGTGGATGTGAACTCCAGGTCCCTCCCAACCTATTCACGGCCTTGTAGACGGGCACCAGTGTGCCCTCAAATCATGGGGCCCAGACCATATGTTCCAGAGGACAGGAGAGAGCAAGGCTCTTTCCTATTTCATTTTTTCATTTGGTGTCTTTTTTCTTTTTTACATTTTTGCATGGAAGATCTGGGGTGTAGGCCAGAGATGGCGGTGGGGGGCAGGGGGTGAGAGGATTCACCAGAGACAGAGTGGGGAGCAGAACAGGCGGATCTACTGACATCCACTGCTGAGGGGGGCAGCGGGTGAGACAGGAGAGGTCTGCTGCACCATGTGGATCAGCTCCCCGGCTGGCGCTTGAACTCAGGCTGTTGTGGTGGCTATTGTGGTAGTAGCACTGAGACTTAACCCCTACGCCACCAGAGAGGCCTCTCATTTTGTGTCTTTACCTCTGTTGGTACAGTCCAATTTCACAGTCGCTCTCAAGTGGTATTTTTATTTGGCGCCTCCTCTCACTCCTTAGAAGGGCTTTCCCTGCTGTGGAGGTCAAGTCACCACATTCAGCTCGTGGAAACTGGTCTGGGCCTGGACTCTGCTTCTTCCCGCTGGCCCTGTCCTTTCTCTTCTTGTACCACCTCTTTCTGCCTGTCCGAGCATCTGTCTCCATTCATAGGTCTCCCCCAGCCTTGTGGACTCTGTGGCTGGGTATAGATGTGTGACCTTGGGTGAGTCTAGCTGTCTGAAACTGTTTCCTTGTCTTAAATGAGGATTAGAGGAGTAGCTGCCTCATACTGTTTTCATGGTAAGTAAATGAGATAATGGACAGAAAATGCCTGACACATGGCAAAAACTAAGCTCTCTTTCCCCTTCCTTGTTTCCTGGTCTCAGGGCCTGGCTAGCAGCTGGGGGCATCTCCAGGCCTAAGTGTGAAGAGGAAGCCAAAGGGTGGAATAACAAGACAGTAACCAGATGGCCCAGATTTCCGGGGATGAACCTCATCATCTGTGATGAGATGATGCATTAGACAATGCAGACAAAATTTTTAGTTGGAAAAGCGTGGTCACTAGAGATGATGATGATCTATAAGAGCAGTGATGTCCTATCTTGTGCCAGCAGACCTGAGATGGCAGGACTTGGTTTCTGATCAGGAAAAAATGTGTCCATGCTGTGTGGTGGGATCGGGCAGAGATCTTATAAGCGAACAGACAACACAGGCAGAAGAAAATCAAGGTCTTCTCTCCAGCTCTACAGTGCAATCTAGGCTCTTTTCACATATCTGCCCCCTGTTCTACCACAGGCCAGGCTTGGGTTAAGGGGGACAGGACTGTTTCACATAAAGGACTGGGTGCTTCTCAAAGTGGTCTGGCTGCCAATTCTCTTTGGTGGAACCCTGGGGGGGTAGGCCAGTGGGGGAGGAAGCTTGATCCAATCCTCTCCCAGCTACCTTTAAGGACTCTTCTTCTTCCTGCTGGCCCTGTGCTTTCTCTTCTTGTACTGCCTCCCTCTGCCTGTCTGAGTATCTCCATTCATAGGTCTCCCCCGGTCTTGTGACTCTGTGCCAAATATTGGGTAGGTCCCTGGGCAGTTATCATGTTCACTGTCCAAGGGGATCTTTGGACGAGGGTTGGGAGTCTAGGAATCGGGGAATTCTTGCTTATCACAAACGTGCTGTGTGACCTCACATAAATCACATTCTCTCAATGTCTCAGTATTCCCATATGTAAGATAGAACGTTTGGACTAACTGGCCTCAGAAGTTCATTCCAGCTGCAAAGTTCCATGATTATAGCATGTGTGTGTGGAATCTCTGTACATGTTGCTTTTCTCCGAACTGTCAGCCTGTTCCTCCGTCTCACTGTCCTGTTCCCTCTTCTACCTCTATGTGGTTCCTGCATTCCCTCTCCCCTCCTAATCTCTGTCCAGTTACCACCTCTCAGTTGTTCTGTCCTGACTTTCACCATTTCTTAGGACACTTGTTTCTGTAAGTACCCACTTGCCCATGTTCTGGGTGCCCCGGGCCCTTTGGCCTGGCCACTCTGTACACACGGTACTAAATCCTGCCAAATTCAGGCCAGAGGAGGGGGGCTTGGCAAGCCTGACAGGCAAGGCCTAGGCTAGCTCCCACGGTCCTCTGCTGCCACCTGTCGTTAGTCTGGAGTGACATCACCCCAGGGCCTGCCTGGACCCACAGGGGCTGAGAAGGCTGCTCCTGCCAACAGGAATCCATTACACGCAGTGTCCTGCCAGGCCTGATTTAAGGCTCATCCTGTAATCTGTCTTGCGCCCCCTCTGGGCCTGTCTCCGGTTTCCTTGCCTGTGAAATGAATGAAAGTTGTCTTCAGCTCTGGCAGAGAAAGGTTGAGGAGTGAGGACCCAAGGGACACCTGACTTTGCATCCTGCCCTTGCCCTTGGCTTGGTGGGTCACCTGGGGTGAGTCCTTTCCCTTCTTTGGAGCCTGTGGGACACACGGATGAAAGAAAAGGGGCTAGATTATTGTCTATTTCAGGCAAGCAACACACAGCTAACAAGCTGGAAATGGACATACCCACTGTGTCTACAAATCTACGGCCAGGCCACAAGTCCATCTTAGCAGCCAAGCTTTCCATTCATTCATCCACTTATGCACTTACTCACCCATTCATTTTGCCAAACAAGCGGAGGCTGTGGGAAAAAGCACTCGGCCGGGAATTGGCTGGGAATCGGGAGCCCTGGCTTGCCTGCTCAGCTTTACCACCGGCTTCCTAACCTGGACAAGCACGTGCCTCTCTCTGAACCTCCATTCTTTGCGCTGTGATGCAGGGGTTGGGATAAACTAGGGTGTGTCTAAATCCCCTCCCCCATTCTGCCAGTCCAGAATGATGATTCTGATTGCAGCTGTCCTGCTAAACATGCTGGGTGATGGAGAAGACCCATCCCCACTCAGGAGGCCGGGGATATTGTGCCTTGTATCCTCAGACTCCCTCCATCCGACCCCTCCACCTCTGGCTGGCCTTTGCAAAACCAAGCAACAAGCAGGCCCTTGCTGATTTCCTTTTTCCTTCCCCCAGGTCACTGTTCCGGTGCCAACTGTCAGGTCACAAGACTGTAGCAGAGGACTAGACATGATCTAGCCCTGCCCATTTGGGTCCATGAAGATCAGCGGTTTCTGGCACCAAGTCCTCCAGACTTCCTCCTGGCAATGCCAGCCCCAGTCCCTGGAGGAGGCACGGGCTGGAGCTGGCCCAGGTCAGGCCCAGTGTCCCAAATTCCTGCTCATCAGATTTGAGGCCATAGAAGCCACTGCTGCTTAACAAATGGCATCTAAAAGCCAGGCCTTCTTGGGATGCAAAGAAACCCAGCCCGAGGGCTGATGGCTCCTGCTTCTAGAAACACTCAGCGAAGGCCAGGTTCCCTGAGCCAGCTGTGGCCTCTTGCCTGGCTGCAATGCCACTGGCAAGGTGCCATGCACAGAATTGTAGCCAGGTAGCAGCCTCTCAAGAGGAGCTGCCTGGTAGTGTCTGGGAGCTGTTCCTAGTATCCCCGCCCCTGCAAACCCCCCACCCCCAGCCGCCCATGAGGGAGGTCCTGCCCACATCTGCTGTTGGCCTTCACATCTGCAATGGATTACAGGGCTGGCCCTGGCTCAGGCTCATCCCAGATGTGGATTCCCCTGGAATGTGCCTTGTCTCTAATTGTCCAGCCTCTAAAGGGTCCCGACCTCCTCCTTATTCTGTCCCTGCTGCACCCCAGCAAGCATGCTGGGGCCTTCCTTCTTTCCCACAGCTAGTGCCGGAACAGCCACAGCCGGGACCAGGGCCAGCCTGGTGGGGGCCCATGCTCCCCTCCAGCCTGGTTCTCGGGGTGGGGAGCAGGAGGTCTCAGCCCATCCCCCTTCTTTTTTTTCCTGGGGCAAAGTGCTGGGGGGCAGATGGGGAAACTCTGGAAAACTCACTAGAGGTGAAAGAATTTGGCTCTGTAGTACAGCCTCCCTTAATCCCTGGACCTTCCTGGGAATGCCATTAACCTCCCCAGCCCCACTGATGGAAAGAACAGCTCTTCCCTGGGCCAGGCCAGCTCCTCAGAGGCTCCCAAATGACAGCCGGGCTGGGCAAAGCAGCTCCCCTGGGTTCCAGACGGCATCTTCATGCCCCACCGATTGCAACAGCCTCCCAAGTGGTGGACTCTTACTTTAGGTGGTCCCTCATAGGGCCTCTGGAGATATTTTTAAGGCACAAATCTGAGCCCAGACTTTGACTTTGAAAACCAGTTTTGCCATAGACTGACTGTGTGGCCCTGGGCAAGTGACTTCACCTCTCTGAACCTCAAAAATCTTTCTGTGTGAAATGAAGATACCACCATCACTGCTTTTGACTGACATTTATTGAGGACTTACTGTGCATCAGGCTGTTTCAAGCACTTTACATGTCTCACTGTGGCAAACCGTATGTGGAAGGTATCATTTTTTACAGATGATGAAACTGAGCCATTGAAATGTTGTGGAACGTGCCCAAGGTCACACAGCTAGTAGATGGAGGAGCCAGGAATTGAACCAGGCTGGCTGACATCTGAGCCTGCAGACCAGGATGAGTCCATTAATGGAAACTAATATAATCTGTGTTATTTAAAACAATAATCTGATCATCTCCCTGCTTAAAAACCAGTATGTCCCGAATACAAGATAAAGCTCAAATGCCCAGTCTGGCCTTTAAAATCTTTCAGAATCCAGTTCTGGTAGCATGTTTTAGCATTTGCAACACGTCCTGTGCTCTAGCTCTTTTCAACTGTATTTGCACATCTTCTCGCTTACATTCTCTGTTCTGTGCCCTATACCTTGCACTTCTCTCTGCTGGAATCCTTTTCCCTGTAGACCTGCTATTCTCTTACTCATTCTTCGAAGTTGAGGCCAGTTGTCAACACCTCTGTGAAGCCTTTCACACAGTTGATTCCTCCCCTGTGCACCCATAGGATTTTGTCCATGTATTTCTTACTGGGCTTTTTACACTGTTTTCTAAAGGTCAAGCTTTGTCCCCTGTCTGGGCCTCAGTATCTCTGCTGGCTGGCATCTAAGGACCCTTCCAGACTTTCCTTCTTATGATCTCAAACTCAGTGCTTGAGTCAGCTCTAGACTGGATTTGACTCTAGCCAACAGCCCAGAGAGGGTATACGGAGATAAAAAGAAGTGATGTCTTGGGAAACAGAGGTGAGATAGCCAGTCCTGATACTACTCACCCCTTCCTCCCTGCCAAGCCTCTTTGCACCTCTTTGACAATCCTCTAGAAAATCCACTTCGTCCAGCCTTTCCTGCCCCTCTACTAGTACCAGAAATGGTTCACCCATTTCACAACACCCAAGCCAGGAACAATTGCCTCCAATAAACCTCCCCCTGGGCAAATCAATCCCCCAGTTTATTCTTTAGCTGAGGGGTTCCCCGGCCTGGGGTCTTTATCACGCATCTGTGTCACTGTGTGTCTGTCCATATTTCTGTTAGAATTGGTGTCTTCCATTTGGAGGCCCCGCGTCCAGAGAAGTGGCCCAGGCTAGAAGCCCTAGTTGGCCAGGCTGCAGGATTACCGTCCTTTCCCCTCTCAGATAGGAACTGGAGAGAGAAGCAGGGCTTTCAGGGCTCATCCGGTCCACTGCTGCTTGTCATTTGTCCCTCAGTGGTCAGATGGAGAGCAATGGTAAAGAGGACTTGTTCAAGGCCCACAGCTAATCAGACAGCTGGGGACAGAACTCTCTCCACTGCACTGCCAAGTCCTTAATTCCTTGCCTCTAACCCCTGAGATGCTTTGGTTGGAGTCAGGGATAGGCTTAACAAGTCCCAGTCTAGTCAAAGCTCTCTGGGCCTCTTTAAAGAGTTCTCCTCTAGGAAGTCCCCCCAAATTAGCCCTGCTCCATTCCTGACCACCTCGGGACGGCCTTCTGCTGCACTTTTATGCTTTCACAGAACATTTGGTTCACAAGTGTGGCTCTGCTCCCCTCGGCCACATAGTGTGATGTGTGTCCTTCCTGCAGTCTCTGTCTCACCTCCCCTCCTAAAACAACTGACAGACTGACAAGTGGACAGATTGACTGACTGGCTCATTGCCCAGCTGGCCTGAGCTGGTTGACAGAGAGATTGTCTGACTGTCTGACTGACTGACAAACTGTCCTACTGGCTAATAGAGACTGATAGCTTATGGACAGGCTGACAGATACACAGATAAACTGACAGACAGACTAACTATGGAAAGACCCCAGAGGGTTCGAGAAAACCAGCCCAGTAAGCAGAGGGTTGATACAAGCTTGCTGAGGACACCTCCACAGCCTGTCATCAATGAGACACAATGAGACACTGAGCAGTGGGGGAAGGGAGGAGGAGAGAGGCCTAATGGAAACCAGATGTGCTGCTGCTGACCTGCCTCAGTGAGGTGACCCAGGCGAAGGTCTGACCCGGCTCCCGGTACCAGAACATTCCTGGCGGGCACCTTGCAGAAAGACAGGAAGGAGTCAAGAGGGCTGGACCCCCAGGACACCTTCAGCTTCGCGCGGTGAATCTCAGCTGGGCTTTCGGGAAGAGGAACCTCATCCTTCTCCCTGTCATATCCTCCATCTAGTTGACATTTAAAAATAATAGACCCCATCTGGCTTTTAACAAGGGAACAAGGGCCTCAGTACGCTCACAGGATTTTGAGCTGGTTCCCATTAAGTTCTTTGCAATTGGAAGGCACTCCGTTTCCCACTCAAACTCCCATCATTTTGCTGACAAGTGGAAGTGTGTTTGGGGGACTGCTTTCTCAGGCTTTTCAGGGTTGGTCATTTTATCCTCTCAGAGTCTGTCACTGTTGTCTTTCTGCACGCCCAGTAGGGGGCAGATGTCCATCTTGGAGGTGGGATGTAGGCTCCTCCCCACCAGCTTTTTGAACCTTATCTAAGTAAAGAACCCCTCTCTTCCACAGTCTTGTGAAGAGGAACAGGCTGGGATTGAGGGACAGGGGCCCTTGGAATCTAGGAGTGCAAGAGAGGGAGGAAATCCTGCTTCCAGGCTATAGGGGGGGTCCCTGATCAGTCACACATAATTGCAGTCGTAACAAACACATTTGAAGCTCACAGGCCTGCCTCGAACAATGTGATTAATAAGGGAAGACATAAAGAAATTAGCATGCCAGACAAGCAAATTGCTTTTAGGGCAATGGAGCCAACGCAAGGCTAGACTGCCCTGTGGCCACCTCAGTCCCCACCTGACACCTGCCCCACCGACTTCTGGTCTTCCCTTCTCACCTCCTGGTATGGGCCAACCATCTAAGTAGAAAGAGGAGCCACAAGAGAGGGGATAAAGTCACAGGAAATTTGCAGTGAGGGACAATGGAAAGGGCCTGGACTGGGAATCAAGAGACACAAGTTCTACTCCTGGTTTTGCTGTGAATCAGTTTTATGGTGTCAGTGGATGAATGGGACATGAGCTTAAGTTCAGCGCAAGAACTTTCTGGGAGTTTGAGCTGACTGAGGGGGAAATAGTGAATTCTTACACTACAAGTGGGCAGAGAAAGCATGGACTACATTGGGATGCTGTTGAAATAACATTGAAAGCTTCTTCCCCACACTGTGGCTCTGTGAGTCCGCGACCTTACACAAATCACTCCACCAATGTGAATCTTGAATGCCTCATCTGGGAAAGGAGAATCATGAAAAAGCCCTGTCCTGCCTCCCCTACGACAGTATTGTGAAGTCTAGCTGTGTACACGAGTGCCATGGGAAGGGCTAGAGAATCATACAGGATGATTCTGGGTGTCATGGCTTCCTGACAAGCAGCATAGTCAGTGCTGCTGGGGAAGCATGCAGCCTCCCAGTGCATCCTTTCTGCTGCCCCCAACTCTTCCCATTCCCCAAGATCCCACTGATATCCCACCCCTTCACCCCCCTGCCCTTGAACAGACTGCTGGCCTCTATGTCCTGAACTGCTCTAATGGCGTTTGTAGAATTCACTACATGTTCAGTTACCTACTGTTCCTCTGATATCATCTTGAGCTGTTCCTTCTGCAATGGCTTCTCGTTCTCCTCATCCAGACCACATTAGTTCTTCATCACATACTTTACTCCAAAAAGTGTTCAGAGCAGAAGCTAGGGTGCATGCTCCTTGAGGGCAGATCTGGATTTATGCATTACGAGCAGAGTATCATATCAGTCAGGATTTTGCATTATACACACCAGAAACCATTCTAATGAATTTCCTCTATAAGAAGTTTATACCTCATAGAATCCTCCAGAGCGTTCAGACATTATCACTGAACAGGAGATGTGAGTTCCAGCCAAGATCCTACTGTAGGAACAGATTGCTGCCTGCTGTCCCTAACACGGCCACCTCTGCATACTTACTTATCCCTGTCCAGGCAACTCTTGGTTCTGCTGTACGGTCACCACAAATAATTTCTTGCCCTCCATGGTAGCATCTGATTGGTTGCACTAGTTCACATGACTGGGCCATAGCTGTCAGTGAGCTGGAAGGAGAACTACCTACCTCTATGGCTAATGGACGGCTTCCCAACTTTCTTGAGAATTCCCCCTCTCCTGAAACAGGCCACGTACCCAGAAACTGGTCAGTTCCCCCACATAGTGCTATGGCAATCATTCTGTCATGATTTGGATTTGATGTGGGTGTTTACAGAGGTTTTCAGAGTCCTTGCTCCACTGTTACATAGCACACTGCCATGGGCAGCCCCTCAAACTTGCCGCACAGCGAGACATTGCTCAGACCTCAGAGAAGCCCAGGTGGGATACTAAAATTAGCAATCCATGCTCGGCATGAGTTTGGAATGACCCATCTTCACCCCAGCCTCACACTCCACTTAGGTTCAACTCTCCAGACTAAAGTCTTTGTTCTTTATCCTCCTGTTTCGAACATCACCTCACCCTTTGACTCTGATGCTTTTTCCCTCCAATCTGTGACCTTCCAATAGTCAATACTCTCTCCCAGTGTTATCACTGCAGCCTGTCCTGGGCAACCTCCCACTCCACTAACTGGGTCTAGGGAGTCCCTGACTCAACAGCATAGCTCCATCTCCATTGGGAATCAGATTCTCCCCCAGAGTACAAGTTGCTACCCCTTCTGCTACCAGAGGCCCCCAGTCCAGCCAGAAGACCTACTAGGAAGGATGCACGGTGGGCAGGGAGGGGGTGTTTGCTGAACGGCCAACAGTGGCCACTCTACTTGGGTCAGACGTTGCCCTAACATGATTGTTACAGCTATGTCTCTGTTTTCGCCTTTATCTGTAGCTGATTTGTCAGAGGGAATAGGGCATGAACTTGCTAGCAATCTATTCCACAGGAGCTTGAAGAAGCACATAGAATTGAGTACTATGCTGACCAGCTTGAGGCTCCTTCAGATTGACTGTGAATTTTCTCCCCACCAAAGGGAGGGCTTGGGGATCCCTCACTCTTATTGTCCTCAGTGTAGCTTCCTATTGCTATTCTGCATCAACCACCAAAACTTGACTTTGGATGTAAAAAGATAGGCTCAGTTGCCCTGGCCTATTTCTAACCACTTGAAATAACCTCAACTCCAATCTCACGACGCCAAGTAATTGTCCCAACAAGGATAAGTCTAGTGGGCTGTGCAGAGACAGCTGTCCGTCGCAGATGTGCACTGTCCTTGCATAGTACAGGGCATTTGCTGGGAACCGACTACCTAGTCAAGGGCCACATTTTCCAGTATACTTGTTTCCAAGTAAGGCCACAGGATGGTTTTGAGATAACAGCAAGTGAGCAGACCCGATAGGTGTCACGGGCTGAGCTAACGTATTAGGTATACCTTCCTCAGACTCTCTTCCCCACTCCCTGCAACCTTGGGACCTGTGTTGAAGACATTGGCTTTGCAAAACCAATGAAGCTGTGTCTCTGACTGACAACAGGAAGCAGACCATATTGGATTGACATGAGCTACCATTAACTATTATGTTAAACCTTTGAGATTTGGAGGTTGGTGTTAGAGCAGTTAGCTCATCCTGACAAATACCTGAAGCCAATCATACAGTCTAGTGCTGTCCCCCATATCCAGGCTTTGTGAGGCTCTAGTCAGACATTTTGATCAATGCCTGATTCTTTGCAGGGTTTTTATGCTTTCCTTTCCCCTGCCTTACATAAACAGATGTCTAATCTCATCCAAAAGACAGAACTTTGGATCCTCTCCACCTCTCAGCCAGGTGACTTAGAACTTGACATATGCTCTCCTAGAAGTCTCTTTTCTCCACAGTACTTACATTAAAATCAATCACCAACCATGGCTGAAGGATTTTATGCCTTCAATCTGTGTACCAACTTGCAAAAGAGACCCTGCAAGCTCTCTAACATGCCTCCCTGTCATCGTCTCCAAAATATTTCTTTTTAAACAAACATGTATTCTTTAGCATATCTGAGCCATCCATCAAACTCTTTTCTCAGAAAGTGGCCTGCAGTCCCCTGTCTCCGCCAGCACACCCACCCCAAGCTCTAGAACTTGGGGTATCCAGTTGTAGTCAGCAGGGACTGCATCCCTTGCTCGATCGCCTATCTCAACCCGCGTCCACTGACTCCAATGTCTGATTGACTCTTCCACTGAATTCCTTGAGGAATATGGAAGGCTCATCTCTCTAGAGGCAAACCAATTGCCTCTAAATATTCTGCCTGTGTCTGATTTCATGAGGAAAATCTTAGACTTGAACCAACCTAGAAAATTCCCCATACAATTTGACTTCCAACAACTTGGTTTCCAAATGTAACCCTCCTCCAGGGTCTTTACTGCTCAGATTGCAGCTGTCTTCACAACATGCCTCTCCTGCTTAGAGAGGCTCCCAAGAACCATCACCATCTCTGCTGTGCCCACTTTGTCTCCTCAATCCCAGGCTCGTTCCAGTAACAATTTAGGTCCACTCCTGGACTCACTTCTTCAGCATTCTTTATTGTGCTCATACCTCAACAATCCTGGACAGGGACCACTCCCTACCCCCCCCCCCACACACCTTGTAACCCCATTATTATGCCTTTTAACATCAGAAAAGTGCACCAGTATAGCAGTTTGGGGTGAGGGGAGGTTCTTAGTGTTACCTGGTTAATCACATGCACAGAACAATGCGAAGAATAGATCTTTACACCCAGCTCTGGTTGCACATTGCCACTCTAAAGAGTCCTCCCTCCCCCTCCCCCCTCTGGGATTAGCTCTTCTGTCTGAATCAATGGCCTCAGCAGACCTTTGTTCTCCCTTTTCAGGACCACCCACAGATTTGCCCTCTCTTGGTGTCTCAAGGAGCCTCTCCTCTGGGATCCCCTCTCCCCCCTACCCCAACCCAGCCTCCTTGGCCTTTTAAGCCCTCTGTTCCCTCCAGATCCCATCTCTTCTCCTTTTTGGCCTTAGGCTTGGGTGTCATTCATATGGTTACATCTAGTTTGTCACCGACTGGAGCTAGAAAGAACTCTTGCGGTTGGAAAGGGATATGAAGAAAAGCTCTCCTCATTCGTCCTGCTTCAGGGTCAAGCAATTACAAGACAATAAGGCCTTTCACACTGACAAGAGTGGCTGCCTCTTAGCATGGCCCCTGTGTGTAATGCTGCTAAAAGAATATCCTATTGATCTTCTCTTTGGGTTGCATCACAAAAGGACCCCTTCTGTTATCCCAATTTGGCATGTTCAGGGCCCCTGGAAGGGTGAAGGGGGAAAAAAACCCTTCAAGCCACATTGGACAAATCCATTCATGGGATATTATTATGAGTTTCATCTCAACTTCCCCAGACTCCACCCAATCACCCTCATTTATTCCATTCAAGTATTCATTCATTTATCAAAAGCTCACTGTACCCAGTCCTAAGTGAGGGGTACAATGGATGCTAGGGGTACACATCCAAAAAAAAAAAGATATCGTCTCTACTCTTTCATTGCTCCCAGACTAATGCAGTGGAAACATTCACGTGTAATATGCTGCAATCAGCACGACACCAGAAATGAGCCAGGGAGAGGGGGGAACAAAGAGAAAATCACCTCACACTGTATTTACAGTGGACTTCCCAGAAGAGCAGGTACCTGAGTTGAAGCTTTAAAGGTCCAGGAAACAATCCAGGCGGAGATGACAGCTAGAATAAGGGCAGGGGTGAGGTGGGCTGATAGTGGCATGCTGCAGCCAGGCCTTACTGTAGTCCAGTGCTGCTGCAACAGCAAGTGCAGGGATGGGGTGGGAAGAGGGGAGGCAGGCTTAGGATCAGGAAAATCTTGGAGCCAAAAGAAGGAAACTGAAATTTCCCCAGGCTCCTCTGTAGCCCAAAGGTGATGGTCAAATACTGAATGACTTCAAAGGCAAGCTCCCCAACCAGTCAGAATGAGTCAATGATCAATCAGAATAGAAACTGGCTATAAACTGCCTGTAGGGACCAATGACTGGTGACAGGAGGGGGTCCCCCCAAAACCTTTGTTCCACATTTAGACCCAGGACTTGTCCCACTTGGTGGTGGGGGAAAAGATCTGGTAATAACTGTGATGAAATTTCTCAAGAGTCTAGGAGATGAGAGGAATAATCAGATTTTGATTGATTTAATGAAAATAAAGAAATTGGCTACTTCTTGCACGCCTGTGTTTGTCAATATGGCAGCTACTAGGCCTGGAGTCCTCAGGTGCTGACCTGCGGTGTGGGGAAGGGGAGGTGGAAGGAAAGGTAGCAATTTTCTGGGCTTGCCTGGTGAAGTTAGAAGGAGGTGGTAAGTGATTCATTTAAATAATGCCTTATCTACAAAATGGGACCACCCATCTCTGGTGATGTGGAGAATTAGGTGAGGTAATAAGCACATGAATTTAGCACCAGTGACTGCCAAGTGATAGTTGCTGTTGTGATAAAGGACCCAAGCCCATGTAGGGGCACAGGTGTCCTGAGTTGGGGAGGGAAGAGTCATTGTTGCGGAGATTGGCAAGTGTGGCATAATGGCTTGAGGGAAAGGGGTCAGAGCTCTTTGTGTGTGCTCCGTGCCTGTGGGAATCTGGAGCTTGGGGATACCAAGTTGCAAGAGCCACAGCCTTTCCTCTTTCTCTTGACTTAGGTCTATAATAAGAGACTACTGTGCCAAAGGCATCTTGTCCGGTGTCCCAGCAAGTTAGACCTCCATCAGGCTTGTGTGGTGACAGGTGGAGGTGCTGGCTTCCATCTTGCCAGCTGCTGGGAGGTAGTGCCAAGATGGAGCCGAAATGCCTTTCTGCTGTGAGTCACTGCTAGGACTGTGGTCCTGGAACTCTACCAGTGTCCGTTGAGCACTGAGGCTGGCCTGCATCTGGTGCCGAGAGGCTTGTAAACTGCAGGTAGGACCCAGTCCAGTGACGTTTCCCAAGGCCTAAGGCAAGAGACCACTAGCTCTTTGCCTTGGGCTGACAGGTATCAGCTCAGCAGTGACTGTTTCTGGGTTAGAATGTGATGGTAGAATCCCTAGGAATATAGACTTGCTTTGGGGCAGTCTGTAACTGCTCTAAGCTCCAGTGGTCTGTTGCAGTGGCCTTCTCAGTCATGAATATTTCCCTCAGCTGAGCAATCATAAGAGTAGCCCTAATGATAGCAGGATGTTTGTCGAGCACCTTGTGGGGTGTCAGAATGGCCTTGTGAAGAGCACAAGCTTCAGAGTCAGCTAGATATAGGTTCACACCCAGACACAGCCATTTTTTTACACCTTTATTTAGATATAATTCACATACTATAAATCTCACCCATTTAAAGCATACAATTCAATGGATTTTAGTGTGTACGTCATTTGGGTAGCAATCACAATCATTTCCTCACCTCAAACATTTCCTCACCTCAAAAAGAAATTCCATAGCAGTCACACCCCATTCCCACTCCAGTCCTTGTTAAAGAAAACCAGACCCAGACAGTAGGTAAAATGGTAAAAATCCATTTTATTCAGGCACAATAGCAATAGGGCAAAAGAGACTTAAGCAAAGAACTGGCTCAATTGCAAATACAGGAAGGACAAGTGGGAATTGTTAGTCAAGGAGCAAGTTGAGGGTGGGATTGGTGGATGGAAAATTACTAAGGGGAGACATCAGGGGTAGAGAGATTCTTGCTAAACTGACCTAACAGGATTCTTGCTGAAGGCAAGCTA
Source organism: Scalopus aquaticus (assembly GCA_004024925.1). Lineage (NCBI taxonomy): Eukaryota > Metazoa > Chordata > Mammalia > Eulipotyphla > Talpidae > Scalopus > Scalopus aquaticus. The sequence continues at coordinate 22,096 of PVIJ01007121.1, read as the reverse complement.
GGGTAATCAAACATCGCCTGGGGGATAGGGGGGGGATGAGAAATTTGATATTGAGGGCAATCGGATATCAGAGTGAGGGATTCTCACTAAACTGACTTAGCAGGATTCTTGTTTAAAACTGGGTTAGGCTGGCCTGAGAACAAGTCCCAGGGACTAGGTCTGATTGAAAAGACGGCTTAGAGGGTCCTGACTGAAGTTTGTTCAGAGACTTTGTTACCTCTCCAACCCCTGGCAACTATCAATCTGTGTTCTTTTTCTATGGGTTTTGATTTTTCTGGAAATTTCACATAAATCATGCAATATGTGGCCTTTTGCATCTGGTTTCTTTCATGTCACATGTTTTAAAAGCTCATCCGTGTCATAGCACTTCATTTTTTTTTGCAAATAATATTCCATTGAATTTTCTCTATTTTATGTATCCATTCATCAATTATTGATTATTCACTTTAGGGATACTGCTGCTGTATGAACATTTGTATTCATTTTTTTTCTGAGGACATATGCTTTCATTTCTCATGCCTGTTTACCTAGGAATGAAATTTCTGGGTTAAATGGTCATTGTGTTAAACCGTTTAAGAAACAACCAGACTGTTTCCCATCATTTTCCATTCCAACCAGCAATGGATGAGGATTCCAGTTTCTCCACATCTTTACCAACACTTATTATTTGTCTAATTTTAATATAGCAATCCTAGTAGGTATGAAGTGGTATCACACTGCGGTTTGGATTTGCGTTGCCATCCTTATATGTGCTTTTTTTTACCATTTCTTAATCTTCCTTGGAAAAGTGTTCATTCAAATCCTTTACCAAATTTTTAATTGGGTTATTTGCGGGTTTTTTAAAAATTGTTATTGAGCTGTAAGTGTTCTTTATATATTCTAGACACAAGTCCCTTATATTTGCAAATATTTTCACCCATTCTTTATCTTTTTACTTTCTTGATGTTATACACTGATGCAAAAACACTTTTGATTTTTGATGAATTGCACCTTATTTACATTTTCTTTAGGCACTTGGGTTTTTGGTACTTTATCTGGGAAGGCTTTACCAAGACTGAGACTATGAAGATTAAGTCTTAGTTTTTCTTCTAAGAACTTTACAGTTTTTGCTCTTACTGTTAGGTCTGTGATTTTTAGGTATGTGGAGTTAATTTGTGTGTGTTTGTGTGTTGTGAAGTCAGGTCCAACTTCACTCTTTTGTGTGTGGGTTTCCAGCTGTTTCAGCATTGTTTGTTGAAAGCGCTATTCTTTCCCTCATTGAATAGTCTTGACACTCTTGTTGAAAATCAATTGACCAGAAATGTAAGGGTTTATTTCTGCACTCTCAATTCTATCCTTTTAAGCTCAATGTTTGTCCTTACACCAGCACCATACTGCCATGATTATTGGAGTTTTGAAATTAGGAAGTATGAGTACTTCAACTTTTTTCTTCTCATTTAAGATTGTTTTCACTACTCCTTATCCCTGTATTTCCATATGATTTTAAGGATCAGCTTTCTAATTCCAAAAAAAAAAAATTAAATATAGTCAAGTTGGGATTTTGGTTGAGGTTGAGTAGACCCTGAAGATTAATTTGAGAGTATTATCATCTTAATATTAACATTTCCAATTCTTGAATGTGGAACATCATTCCATTTATTTAGGTCTTTCTCAATTTCTTTCAGCAATGTGTTGTAGTTTCCAGTGTACAACTCTTCCACTCCTTTTGCTAAATATTTTTTGATGCTATTGTAAACAGGATTTATTTCCTTACTTTATTTTCAGATTTTTCACTACAAGTATATAGAAAAACAATAAATTTTTGTATGTTGACCTTTTGTCCTGCAATGTAGCTGAACTTATTAACGCTAACGTGTGTGTGTGTATGTATGTATGTATTTCGAAGGCTTTTCCACGTGCAAGATCATGTCATATGTAAATGAAGATAGTTTTACCTCTTTTTTTTTCTTTTATTTCATTTTCTTGCCTGATTTAAACCTCCAGTATAGTGTGAAATAGAAGTGGCAAGAATGGGCATCTTTGTTTTGCTCCTAATTGTAGGAGAACTTTTGGTCTTTCACTGTTATGTTTGATGTTAACTGTGGGTTTTTCATATATCACCTTTATCAGGTTTATATTCTATTCTTAGTTTGTTTCATGTTTTTATCATGAAATGGCATTGGATTTTTATGAAATGGCATTTCTGCATCTATTGAGATTATCATGTGGATTCTCCCCTCCTATATATTCTATTCCTATGGTGTATTACATTATTGTCTTTCATTGGTTGAACCAACCTTAAACTCCTGAGATTAATCTCACTGGGTTGTTGTGGATAATCTTTTTTAATGCTACCAGATTGGATTTCCTCGAATTGTATTGAGGATTTTTGCTACATATTCATTAAGAGTTATTAATCTTTAGTTTTCTTTTGTTGTGATGCCTTTGTTTGATTTTGTTAGTAAGGCAACAGTGTTCTCATAGAAGTATTCTTTATTCTGCCCATTTTTGGGGGGAACAGTTTGCAAAGGATTGGTGCTATTACTACTTTAAACATTTGGTAGAATTCACCAGTGAAGCCATCTGGGCCTAGACTTTTCTTTGCGGATAGTTTATTTTTGTTATTAATTCATTTTTTTTTACTTGTTATCAATTTCTGAGGTCCATTTTAGAAGTTTGTACCTTCCTAGGAATTTGTCCATTTCATCTACATTATCTTATTTGTTGGCATAAGATTATCTGTTTATTTCCCTGTAATCCTTTTTATATCTATATAGGCAATAGTAACGCCCCCTCTTTCACTCCTGATTGTGGTAATTTGAGTCCTTTTTCTTTACTTCCTAGTCAATCTGGCCAATGGGTTGTCAATTTTGTTGCTCTTTTCAAAACTCCAGCTTTTAGTTTCATTGTTTTTCTTTTTTTTTTTTAAAGATTTATTTATTTATACATACAAGCTGGGGTACAGTCCAGAGGCGTGGGGCGGCGAGAGGGTTCACCAGAGACAGAGTGGGGAGCAGAACAGGCAGATCAGAAATACACTGCTGAGGGGAGCAGCGGGCGAGGCAGGAGGGGTCTGCCGCACCATGTGGGATTCTCCCCGGCCGGGCATCGAACCCGCATTGCGCGCTGCCGACAGCTCCACAGCGCAGCGCTCAACCGCTGCGCCACCGGGGAGGCCCCTGGTTTCATTGCTTTTCTTTATATTTTTATACTTCTGTTTCATATAGTTTCATTTTAATCTTTATTAGTCCCCTCCTTCTTCTTACTTTAGATTTAGTTTGCTCTTCTTTTTTTCTAGTCAAGCACTGCCAAATTTCTTGCTCTGTCATCCTGGGTAAATCACTTCATCTCTCAGAGCTTCCATTCCTCATTTGTAAAATGCCAGAACCTACCTCAGAGGATATTTGGGAGAATGAAATGAGATACTGTGGATGAAATGCTTAATACTGAGCTTGGCACTGAGTCAGTGTTTAACAAATGGTAGCTTCTGTTACTTATTTTGTGCCAGGTCCTGTACTTGGCACTTTATCTATGTAACACCATGATTATCCTCCATTCTTGCAAGAATATAATCAATTATAAGATTAAAAATACCTTTCACTTATGGCCAACCCAAACACATTTGAAATCTAATAAATTATATAAACCTCTCTACTGTTGCCAGCAAATTATTTTTTAGTCGATAGAGTATGTCTTAGTTGGGCCTCGAAGGCTGTCATTTCTGGGCCCCCCTACTTCTTTCCTGTTTGAACCTATTTCCACCCGCAGGGTCCTGGCTCTGTCTTGCTACCACTTCTTGGGGTCAAAGATGGCAACATCCATTGGCCTCTTGTGACTAAAATCAGCAGGAAAGGCTCTTGATTCTGGAAGGAGAAGGGAATCTGCTATTCTTCAGATGAATTACCTTCGAGACCAGCAAAACTCTCTATTGTTTCTATCCAGCCCCCTTCTGAAAAAAATTCACTGGACTCTTCCCCCTCTGAGATGCACATGGATGATTTACGTTGCAAAAAGACCCACTCCCTTATCACAAGAAATAAGGATGGGAAGAAACAAGCATCTTAGTGGAATCCTTTGCACACTTGCACAGAAGGGTACAGTCACACCCCTTGCCCCATGAGTTAGAAGAGCCTGGGGGACATCAGGGATCTCTGCATATGTCACATGACACAGCAGCATGTCACATGAGACAGAGCTTCCCTGAGCATTCTCAGCTGACTCCAGTTTATCATGTTGAACTTCCCAGCATGCTCTATTCCTTGATCCACCAGACACTAAGAGCATCCTCTTCTTAGTATTCCCACCAGAGACACATCTCCTAGTTCCAAAGGCTCAAACTGTGAGGTATCTGCACAATGTTTTGTGGTAGGAGCCTTGCTAATTCCTGGTGCTTTGGAAAGAGCTGCCCACTCCTATCGAAGATGGAGGTAGTTGAACTTTATCACACACACTCCACCATCTGTCCCTATGTTCTCCTTTCTTTAGCAGCTTTGAGAATAAACCACTAACTGGTCATCATCATTCTTGCTTTGAGTTAAGAGTATCCCCTAGCCCAAATACTTCCTTGATAGGTAAATGTTGTTATGATGCATTGTGTCAGGGATTCTCAAAGTGTGATCCCAAGGCCAGTAGCATAGCATTCACCTGGGAACTTGTTGAGAATGCAAGTTCTTTGCCTCACCCCAGACCTACTCAATCAGAAATTCTGGAGTGGGCCTCAGCCATCTGTGTTTTAACAATTACTCCCGGCAATGATGATGCCAACTTGAGTTTTGAAAATCATTACATTATGGGTCTAGCCTCTGTTCCCCCTTTCAGCTGCACTTTGTAAAGTGGCAAGCATTCTAACCAGCTCACTACCAGACAAGAATTGCTTTCCAGCAGTACAGTAGCTTTCACGTGTTGTAGCAAAACCTGCTCTCTGAACAGTCATTTGGTTGCTTTAAACAGGTGTCACAGTATTTTTTCCTTTGTGTCTGGGACATGGTGTTGCCTCCACCATCTGCCCATCAGCAGATGGGAATAGGCTCCTTAGCTTATCTGCAAACTGGATCCTTATCTACCCATTTGGACCCTTGCCACGGATCCCAAACAGATGCCAATGGTCCGATAAGGCTCTTTTCCAAATATCAGGAAGACAGGTAAGAAAACAGGGACATTCCCCTCATAGCATTTATACATATGGACTCAAAAGCCACAGACCCATTCTATCTGCTGTTATGGCCAAAGGACCCCATCATGTTTATTAAAGTTTTTAAAATTTCAATTCAAGAGTTCTTTGGATAATGACAAAAGTTCTTCCACTTTTTGGTTACTGCCAATTGAAACAGTTTACACAACAACCAGCTCTCAAACTCTTTTGGACTGAATACACCCAAGCAAAAAATGTCTCCCAGCACACCTATGCCATTGTGGATACTGGCTGATTCCAGGTAAAACTCGCTAGGCATGATACCAATATGTGGCCCAGGTGAGGACCATTTTACTTTAGAGAAAAGTAATTAATTCTAGAGAGTTGGTAGGTTGATTTGTTTCTTTATAGGATACTTAGGCAGGCAATGATTTTACTGAATACTTGACATGCCGTTGTCACATTTTGCCTGAACATCCTTGGTTATTTTGGGCCAAGGAAGCTTAATGATCTCTATATCCATCCCTCCCGCCAAATTTTTCAATGTTATCCCTGGCCCACACACCATAGGGTCATATTTCTAAGGTCACTCCACCCACTCCTACAACATATTCAAGGGGATTGTAGTACTGTACGTCATTCTCATTAGTGGGCCTTCCTGGAGCTTAACATTCATGTTTTGGGAGACAGGTCTTGTGGTCCCCATCAGCAGGGCTTACTCTTACACCTCCTCTACAGCCTGAATTCCAAATTATACTACAGAAATGTCTCTTCCATTAGGGGAAGCAAAACTGGCTTCAGTCGATGGGATTCATAACAACTTTGGACTACAGATGTTAACTTGAGCCTGGAGCTGTGCCCTTCCTGTTCAGGGAACAGCTCTCTTTCTGTACAGATTGCTCACATCCCTTTGCTAGATGTGGTTAGTGCCCACCAGGTGGGCTTTATAGGGAAGAATCTCTACATTTCGGTCACATACTCAAATGATTAATGAATTACTGCCAAAGAAGCCCTGCTAGTTATATTCAGTTTAGCACCACTAAGGATATATCTTAGAGAGCCAATACCCAAATTTAGAAGGGTAAAGATTTACCCAAGATAATTCACTCACCAGAAAAATCTCAAGTTTTTCTAATTTCTTCAGTTGTAAGCTTTGTTTGTCCATTCTTAAACCTCCTTGTGAATTGTCTTTATGGCTATAGCTTTATTTCTCAGTGTGGCTTTGGCTGCTTCCCACAGAGCTTGATATTTTCATTACATTAACTTCCATATCATATCATTTGCAATTTTCCTTTTTATTTTCTCCTGAACCCATGAATTATCTAGCATATGGTTCTTCTAAATCCTAATGTATGTATATTTTTATCTTTTTATTTTTGAACTTTTATTGTGTAGTAAATATGGTCTGTGTAACATGAAAAATTGCTTCATTTATCAAGGCAGTCAATTTATATAAACATTCCATATGCATCTATAAATGTGAATTTTTTAGCTGCGAGGTCATTAGATTCTCTAAACACAGAAGTGCATATGCACTGTTTCCTTCATTAGGTTGGTTAATATTGCTATTCAATGGCTCTCAGTTCTGAATTCTTTTTTATCTAGTGATATTTTCATTTCTATGAGCGTTAGGTAAGAATTTCCTGCTTTAATTATGGAACTATCTATTTTTCTTTGTAATTTTTGTTTTATATAACCCAAAACTATGTCTTTAGGTGTATATTATTATTTTCTGCCCCTATTATATCTTCCTGGTGAATGCTTCCTTGAATAAATATGAAATTTCCATTTTTGTCTCTTTTAATGTTATTTCATTTACTTTCATTTTGTTGTCTGGCATATAATTTTCTAATCCTCTATGTTTTCAACTTTCTGTGCCATTTTGTTTTAGTTATAACTTTTCTTCTATATCTAAGCTAGAAACTTGTTGATTTAACAGGTTAATTTTATCTTTTCACATATATTTTTATTACTGAAGTGTTTGAACATCTGCCTTGTTTTTCTTTTCTACTTACCTTGATCCCACTGTTATTTTCTGGACTGAAAAATGTTTTATTTTCTCATTACTTTTTCAACTGATTTGAAACCTAAACATTTGAAAAGAAAGAAATCGAGGCTCACAGACATGAAATGTTTAGTTCAACATATATATGTATGCATATGTGTATGTATATAGTAGTCAATAGACTACATATAGATATAATCAATTAATTTACAACAAAGGAGGCAAGAATATATAATGGGTATATCACAGTCACTTCAACAAATATTGTTGGGAAAATTGGATATTCACATGCAAAAGAATGAAATTGGACCACTATCTTATGCTATGCATAAAAATTAACTCAAAATTAATTAGACTTGAACATAAGACCTGAAACCATAAAACTCCTAGGAGAAAACATAGGTGGTAACTTCTTTGACATTGGTCTTGGAAAAAATATTTTTGGATTTGACTCCAAAACAAAGGTAACAAAACCAAAATAAACAAGTGTAACTAAAGCTTGTTATTTCCTCTCAGAGAAGAAATCATCAACAAAATGAAAGGACAGCCTACTGACTGGGAGATGATTTGTAAATCATATATCTGATAAAGGGTCAATATCATATAAATGTGTGTGTATATACACACACACACAATGGAATACTATTCAATCACAAAAATAATGAAGTCTTGCCATGTTCAGCAACAAGGATGGATCTTGAGAGCATTGCACTAAGTGACATAAGTCCGAGAAAGACAAGTGCCAATGACCTCACAAACATGTGGAATCTAAACAAACAAACAAGCAAATTTAGAGACACAGAGAAGAGATTGTCATTGTCAGAGGTGGAAGAATGGGGGTGGACACAAGAGATGAAAGGGGTCAAAAGGTACAAACCTCCACTTATAAACTAAGTCCTGGGGATGTAATGTACAGCATGGTGACTGTAGTTAACAATACTGTGCTGCATATTTGAAAGTTGTCAAGAGGGTAGACCTTGAAAGTCCTCATCACAAGAAAAAAAAAACTTGTCACTATGCGAGGTGATAAATGTTAACTAGACTTATTATGGTGGTTATTTTGCAATATATATGAATATCAAAACATGTTGTACACACAAATATTATGTTGTAACTAATATAACACATCAATTATAACTCAGGTAAAAGTCATACACTTAAGTATGACTTTAGTGACATTAACTGGCTTTGCCAAGTTTAAAACCCAGTTCTAATGGGCTTGATTTTTTTGTCCATTATTGATTCTTTTTATTTATTTATTTTTAATTAATTAATTTGTAGTCAGCTATCAAAGATTAGTTTTCAGCTTATCTTTATCTATTAATTTAGTTATTTTATATTCCACGTATTAGTGATTGAATTGAAAGTCAATTGTCTCAGAATCAGGGTATAAATAAGCAAGCTGAACTCTCATTTCCTGAGAGTTGATTATGTATCAGGCGCTGTTCAAGGAGCTTCCGTTAGTGTATCTCACTGTCATCAGTTTGAAGAGAAAGCAATAAGGACAATGTGCATGTGAGTTACACTGGAGAAGACTGCCCTCGTCCAGTATTTGAGGCATCCACCTTTCCCACATAGACATTGTGGAGATGAGCACTCATCTTCCCAAACACAGTTCTCCACTAATCGCCATCTGGGGAGTCCCTCATTTTTTCATTTAACCAATATTTCATTGAGCATCTATGCACATCAGTTTTCACCCTCCTGTAGTTTATAATAAATGGAGTAGGAAACTAGAGTGATCAGAGGGTAGGGACTACTTTATTTTTTAAAATTTATTCCTTTTTTAAAAGGGAAAACTTTTGATTATTATTATTATTCCTTTTTATTAAAGCAATATTGGTTTACAACACTATATATGTGAATTAGGAGAACAGGTTTACACCTCCTCAGATGTGTGTCACCAAATCACACCAACAACCGCAGCACCCCTAGTCTTGTATCTGAGATTACTGGTGGGCCCCCTGTCCTTTTTATTCCCACCTCTAGTAGCCTCAATTCTGCAGTCATATTTCCGGGGTTTATTTTGGTTTAATTTGTCAGCTTCCTTTGTTCTGTTTCTCCATATTATACATATGAGTGAAATTGGTATTTTTCCTTCTGCCTTACTTCACTTAGCATAACCCCCTCCTGTTCCATCCAGCTTGTTGCAAATGGAAAGAATTCATCTTTTTCATAGTTGAATAATACTCCATCATATGTAGGGAACACACTTCTTAATCCACTCATGTGTCCTTGGGCAGTTAATTTGTTTCCATAACTTGATTACTCTAAATAGTGCTGACATGAACACAGGAATGCAGATATCTCTTCAAATTAGTGTTTTTGCATTTTTTGGAGGGGGGGTAGATACCTAAGAGTGGAATTGCTGGATCCTATGGTAGCTCTATTGTTAATGTTTTAACATCTCCATGCTGTTTTCTACAGGGGCTGGACAGTCCATATTCCCACCAACAGTGTGTGAGGGTTCTTTGTTTTCCACACCCTCAACAGCATTTGTTGTTGCTGTTTTTTGCGATATGGGCTATTCTTAATAGAGTGAGCTAATACCTCATTGTGGTTTTGATTTGTACTTTGTGGGGACAACTTTAGATAGGATAATTAGGTAGGACTATCTATAGGAGACGGTCAGTCTGTATCTACAGTTGACTATACATGGTAGGCCTATGTGTCTCACTATCTGGTACTTCTCTATAGTAAGGTATTCAGATAAGGTTTCTCTAAGGAAAGAATCTTAGCTCTAAAGACCTGGGTAATGAAAAGAAGCAAACCATGTAATTATAGAAGTAGGCATTCCAGCCTGACAAAACAGGCCATAAGGTGGATTTTGGTGTGTGTAAGGTACGGCCAGGGATGGCTAAAGGTACGGCCAGGGATGGCTAAAGGAACATAGATAGGAAGGGAAAGTGATGGGAGATAGTCAGAGAGTTTCCTAATGGCAAGTTTAAGCAGGGACTTGTAGGTCATAGTTATGAGTTGATTTTGTTGTAAGTATGAAAAGAAGCTGTTGGAGAGTTGTTTTGTTGCTGCTAGTTTTTGTTATTTTGTTTTATTTTTAATCATGGAAATTTTCTAAGATATAACAAATTAGAGAGAATCATATAATGAATCTTCCATGTACTTGTCACCCAACTTCTAGAATTCACATATGGTCAATCTTATTTCATCTGTACCCTCTGCTCCTCCGATACACACTGAATTATTGAGCAAAGTCCAGACATTATACCTTTTCATCCATAATTTTTATATAGATCCAGAAGATGAGGACTTTGCATTTTTTAACATAACCACAGATATCGGAGAGATTTATGCATGAGGATGGTAGACATGTATTTTAAAGATCACTTTGGCTACTTAGGGAGAATAAATTATAGGTATTCCAGGGTGGCAGTAAAAACATGTTAGGCTAGTGCAGTGGTCCCTGAGACAGATGGTGATGGTTTAGACTGAGGGCAGAACTGGGGATATAGATAAGTCAGGTTACTGTATTTAGAAGGTAAAGGTAGTCCTTGCAATAACAAGGTTCTAAGGGAGCTCCTGCTCCAAAACCACAGTCACTTTTCTCAGCATTACCAAAATACTTTGAGAAAGAGATGGTCATCCCAGGGAAATCTACTCTGGCATGACCAGTAGTGGCTGCTCTGCAGATCACCTAAACCACATGGGTTGAGGGGTAAATAAGCATGCTCCCCATACATAGCTCAGCTTCATAGTTTCAAGGACATGTAGGACGCTGACCATGAAATGGTAGAACTTACTTGTGAGGCAGCTGCAAATCTGCTGAGATCATTGTTTCTACGGGCTTGAGTCAGGGTGGAGTCCCCAGATCACGGCTTGCCAGACTGGCCGGCAGTTCTATAGCCACAGAAAGTCTTAGCTGTGATCAGAGGGAAAGGCCAGGTCCATGCTAGAGAAGCAGGGTTGAATTTAAGAACTTGTCTGAGGATTAAACTAGGTCATAAGATAACACAGGAGATGGGAGGGGAAGGGGGATGTGGAATAAACCATGAATCTGAGGTAAAAAAAAATCAGCAGCAGGTTGGAAAGCAGTACACCCACTGAGTCAATGAGGGTGGTTCAGGATGTAGGATGAAAATCATTCAGGGGTGTCATTGGCTGACTCTAGCTACATAGTTTGAGGTTTGAGGACATAAGAGTGGTCGATAAAAGGAGTCCCATCAGGCAGGATGAGAGTGGCAGATGATCCTCCACTTCTCTGCTCTTTGGGGGGTTACAGACAAAGGTACAGGCCATTTGAGACCTTCAGCTTCCTGTATACCCAGGCCCATCTGAGTTTAGCCAGCAGGAAAGGAATGAGCACTTGTGGGGTCAGTCCTGTGTGCTCATGATTTCTAGGCCTCGGTTGTCCTAAAGGGCCCCACCTTGCTCTTTTGAAGGATGCGTAAAGCCTCCTCCTTTCCCCCCAGAGATTTCTGTTGATAACATTTTTGAGCATACACGCCTCTGGACCTGGCACAGAGCAGCCCCCTTTCACATAGAATGAGGGCCTGAAAATGAGGAAATGACTCTGTCCTTCCAATCCTAGAAGACAGAACTTCCTCAGCTTAGAGATAGTCCTCTAAAACTATTTTCCCAGAAGTCATAATTGACTGCTGGCAAGATGGGCTGGACAGCTGCCCGAGAATCCCACATGAAGTGCTGACAGCCATAAATCAAGGTGAAAGTCTCTGCTCTACAGTAGGGAAACAGGAATGAATGACCAGAAAAGTCAGCAACTTACCCTGGCCCTGCTCAGGACCGTGGGCAAGAATTTCACTTGTGGGCCTCCCTGGTTGTGCAGCAGTTAAGCGCTATGCTGTGGAGCTGTCGGCAGCGGCGACACAAGTTCGACACCTGGCATGGGGAGATTCCCACATGGCGCGGCAGACCTCTCCTGCCTTGCCCACTGCTCCCCTCAGCAGTGTATTTCCATCGATCTGCCTGCTCTGCTCCCCACTCTGTCTCTAGTGAATCCTCTTGCCGCCCCACGCCTCTGGCCTGTACCCCAGCTTGTATGCATAAATAAATAAATATTTTTAAAGAAAAAGAATTTCACATGTAACAGTCCCCTGAGCAGAGCTCATGATGGTGATTATGGTGATGCCAGTGATGTGATGGTTACCACTTATTTTTGTGTCAAACACTATAATAAGTGTTTTATATTCATTCTCTCACTTAATAATCACAGCAATCCTAAGAGGCTCTAATTAATATCCTCCTTTTATAGCTAAAAATATCAAAACTTAGAAGTGTTCAGTATTTGCCCAGGCTTTCCAGCTAGCAGTTGATTGAGCCCAAATTCTAATACATGCAATCTAACCTGAGAGCCTGAACTTATTTTTTTAAAGATTTATTTATTTACACATACAAGAACTGGGTGTAGGCCAGAGGTGCCGGGTGGTGAGAGGATTCACCAGAGACAGAGTGGGGAGCAGAACAGGCAGATTGACTGAAGTACACTGCTGAGGGGAGAAGCAGGGAGACAGGAGAGGTCTGCTGCACAATGCGGAAAACTCCCTGACTGGAGATCGAACTCGTGCTGCAGTGGCTATGGACAGCCTCATAGAGATGCGACTTAATACATTGCACCACCAGGGAGGCCCTTGAGAGCCTGAACTTATAACCTCTTTGCTATAGAAGGTGCTCATTCAGAATATAGGAAGTTTGGGATGAGAAATTAGTAGGGTCTGCTGGACTAGATCCCTGTGAATATTCTGAATGATATTCTGGAATATACTGTAGCCTGGATTGGCAAACATGCCTTGATTACGAAAATGGGACATGAAGGTAGGATGAAGGAAAGAGCAGGCCCGGGAATTCAATTCCCCCATGGCATTGATTCAATGATGCCTCTCCAACTCATGTACTTGGCCACATATGCTGAGAAGATGGTAGGCTTGCCCAAATGCATGCACTGTCTTTGGCTATAGGAAGGGGTCCATGCAACACTCCTAGCCATACTGGAAGACATATGGAGCCTCCACTTCACATTCTATCCATATCCAAAGGGTACCCATTTGATGTGCTTTCCCACTTCAAACCCCAGAGATGGTGCGTTGTGTGGGAACCCTGTCAAAACCTTCTAAAAGCACTCACCAAGTAATCAACATCATTCTAGATATAGTTTAAATAAGACTGGAATTTGAAGCATAGAGGTCAGCTGGCCCCACCTTGGCTCTTAATGGCAGGTCACTTTTTTTTTAAAGATTTATTTATGCATACAAGCTGGGGTACAGGAAAGAGGCATGGGGCGGTGAGAGGGTTCACCAGAGACAGAGTGGGGAGCAGAACAGGCAGATCTACGGAAATACACTGCTGAGGGGAGCAGCGGGCGAGGCAAGAGAGGTCTGCTGTGCCATGTGGGAATCTCCCCGGCCAGGCGTCGAACTCACATTGCCGCTGCAGACAGCTCCACAGGGCAGCAATTAACCGCTGTGCCACCAGGGAGGCCAGCAGGTCACTTTCGATAAGGATTGCCACATCAATCCCAGCTTAACAGCCATGCAGGGGAAGTTTCCTGACCATGCACGTGGAAAAACCAATGCTTTGTCCTCTCTTAGACTAGAAATCCTTCAGCTTTGCTCCTGCAATGTAAAATTCAAGATAATTTATTTTTTTAATTTTTTAAAAGATTTATTTATTTTATGCATACAAGCTGGGGTACAGGCCAGAGTCGTGGGGCAGTAAAAGGGTTCACCAGAGACGGAGTGGGGAGCAGAACAGGCAGATCAACGGAAATACACTGCTGAGGGGAGCAGCGGGCGAGGCAGGAGAGGTCTGTAGTGACATGTGAGATTCTCCCCGGCCAGGCATCGAACTAGCGTCACTGCTGCCGAAGTTCCATAGTGCAGTGCCCAACCACTGCGCCACCAGGGAGGCCCCAAATTCAAGATAATTTATAACTGTATCACAAATTCAATCACCCACAAGACTGTTCTCTTGGAATGGTTATAAATACAGGAATAGTCATTCTAAGTGACTGATAGTATTCCCTCTGCATTTCCTATAGAGTCTCAAACTAACCTGGTTAGAAGTCCACAATCCAATTTCTACTAGTTAATCCCAAAATATTGTTACATGCTCTTGCGGTAAGCTTGGAAGACACACAAGCCAATTTTTCTGACTCTAAACTACCTTGGATACAGACCAAGAACACAGCCTTCAGAATAACAGAAACTCCCAGAAAAAGGCAGACAAAAATTGTGTCTACACTGAGATTTTGACTACCCCAAACATTGATTATTAGAGCCCATATTTCAATAAGCTAATGTGGTTGCCACAAGTGCTATTTACCAGTTATTTCTGGCTTTTCGCCTTCAAAAACAGGGTAGAAATGTACTTCCATAAACACTTTGAGATTAAACGTAGCCATGTGACTTGTTTTGACTGATGTAAAATGAGTAGACTTGACATAGGTGACTTCTAGATGGAAATGTTAAGGGTCAGTGAATGTGTTAACTTGTTTCTCTCCCTTGATGCAACAATCATGGAAATAGGCTGAGATGGAGGCTCTGCCAGCTTGGATTTCTGATGACTAAAATGAACAGAGTCCTCAGCGTATGTGCAAAGGACACGCAACATGAGCAAGAAATAAACCTTATTGTTTTAAGCACTAATATTATTTGGGGATAGGGGAGGTGCTTGTTGCTGCATCATACCTGACCTATCTTGACTGAAACAAAAAAGCATTCCCTCCCACAGAGTTGAGAGAGAAGTCTTAGAATTCAAGAATAGAGATGAATACCTAGGCTTTCAGTTTCTTTGGTCCTCCCCACTACTCCCTGAGACCTCAGATCTTTGAGTAAAGGAAAAGAATGGGAAAATATGATTTTGGTAAAATTACTTAGCCTCAACATGGTGACTATAAGTAACCACTTCCTGTTTTGATTAGCCTTAGTTTTGGGGCCAACTCAGAGGGTTACTCACAAAGCTGGGTCTAGATGTTTGTGAATATAGGAAGATGGTGAGTGGAAAATAACCTTCCAATTTTCTTTGAGGACCTTGCCTTTTCAAGTCAGCTTGAATCATCCATGGGGCATGTGGACAACAGCTAATAATGGTGGTCTTTAGCACTCCAGCTCTTATTTTCTCTCTTCCTCCTATCTCCAATTTTCTATTCTGATTTTGTCACCCATTTCCAGTCTTGCTCTTAGTCTTTGGACTTACTTTCCTGAGTATTTTTGCCCTTGACATTTACTCACAGGCTCTTGCCAGTCCTGAGCACCATGAAATAATAGCAGCCACAACAATATGTTCCATTATTGAGCATCTATTACATGCTGGGCACTGTGATAGGCATTGCCTCATTTAATTTAATTTTGACAATGGCCCAAGAAGTAGATTTTACTAGAATTTCCATTTTATAGTGGGGGAAAAAATGAGGCTCAGAGAGAATGTCAGCTAGTGAATGAGAGTTCCAGGATTTCAGTCAGTTGTATCCCATGCTTATCTAACAAAAAGCCATGCTTTATCACCTCTGCAGCCAACCGGCTCTGGCCCTTGGAACTTAAACTATAGCAGCTCTCCAACCACTGTGTGATTCTCCAAAGGAGCCCACATGGGCACCCACTAAAGAATCAGACACTAGAGGCACTTTGGAAAGTTTAGATAATCAAGGTTCTCTTGATTATCAGCCTTCCTGATCCAAGAGGCAATGAAGCACCTGGATCACCTGCTCATTTACTCTCCGTCCTCATCTCCTGTACTCCCCGTTTGGGCAAAGCGCAAGTCATCTCTGGCTGCATCACCTTTAAATCAACCCAATTATGCACCCAAAAGTCCCAAATCTCTTTCCTGGGCTTGGACTTGTCAAACAGCTCCCCAAGCCACCTAGAGAACATTTAGGTTTTAGGATTTGGTTAGATTTTTGAGGCTTATAATCCATCTCTCTGTTTTTCCAGGCTGTTTCTGTGATCTATACAACAGACACGTTTCCCAGTAGAGGGGTCCCAGTAGAGACTCAGAAACTATCCTATAATAAAAGACCCCTGAACACTGGCACAAGGTGCTTTTACTCTTAAGCCTGTTTTTCTAAGAAGCTGATTGCAACCAAGATAAACTCCTGCAAAGCTGCTTGAGATACCTGCAAGCTTTACTTCAAGAGGGCTCTGGACAATTCCTGATCACCAAGGACAAAACATCACACCACAGTGGCTTCCTCTCAGCCCGCATCAGTGCAGTTGGTCAGCCTCCTTGGAGACTTGAGCTGTAGGTCACCACCTGGTTGTGTTTCTCCATGAGATACTGCACTTCCCACAAAAACAGGAGGAGCTATGTAGTAAAATAAACAATCATCACTAGACAGATGCCTTCACCATCCGGATAAGTTTCACAGTTTCCCAGAATATCTTCCAAAGACTAGAATAGAAGAATAGGAGGGAAAATGTACTGCTGTACTAGAAGACTGAAGCTGATGCTATCAGGAGAACATTTCAGACATTTCAAACATTATGCAGCCCTATTTGGCCACTGAGGTCCATGCCAGGCACTGGCCTTGCTTTCCAGGACTTTTGGTGACCACAGATAAGGCTTGTACCTTACAAGACATTGATTTCCACAGGATTTTAGAAATTGAAGAGATCATTTGAGTTATTGAAGTTCTGGTAAGAACTTTCAGTCACTTTCTAACAAGAGATGCTCACACCATGATCTGTGTTGAGGCTGACCCCTCTCCCAGGGCAATGGGGCTTTGTGTTGGTGGATGCCCTCTCCCAAATTTTCATCCACCCCATCTAGCCACTGCTGCCTTGTGAATACACAATTTCAATTCTATCTCTAAGTTTGTAGGTATGACAGTCTGCAACATCCTCTCTGCCTGCATTAGATTATCTATCGCTAGTCACCCACAAGCCAGATGATACACTGAATCCAACAGCAGAACCGTAGAAGGGTAGTTCCTGGTTTAGACAGCACAACTTCCACAGAGTCTCCTCTAACTCCGGCTGCAAAATCTAATCTCTCTGTCTTTCTCCACCCAGAACATGTCCTTTTCCTCTGATTACAGACTTACTCTCTGTTTCCTCAAGCCACATTGTACCATCATAGCCATGGACCACCCAAGAAAACCTAATAGAAACTTTATGTAATACAGAATGAAAATATACCAGCCTATAACAACAGCCATCAAACACCAGTCAAGGCTCAGCTTGTAGGCAGCAGAAGACTCATTCAAAAGACTAAAGTAATGGTCCTCTATGGCACTGGATCATTAAGAACTTCTTAAAAAAATTTTTGCTGTACAAATTTTCCTTTTGGCCTTATCTTCTGGCACTAGAGTGCACTTAATACATTTTTGGAGATGCATTTTAATGATGCATGAGGAGTCAGATTTTGTTAGTCCACAAGAGAGAGAGGGGACAAACCATCTTTCGTCCCCTGAGGGACTTGTGCTTCCATGGAGCCCCTGACAGGCTTTGCTCATTTTTTCAGAAATCCCAACAAAGAAGGAAAGTTTGATTGGAAAGCAGTAGCTATAAATTTGTATGTATGCTATGCAAACCCCTGATAGTCTCCTTGGGTTGTAGGTTGGGCGTTCTAGAAATTAGGACAATGTGATTGGCATTTTCCTACTCTCCCTCTTCTATCCTGAAAGTGTTTCACCAGATTGTTCTACAGTGGTCAAGGACCACATGGACAACTAAAAATTGGAATTAGTTCATGTATAGTCCTCCTATTTATAGAATAACAGTTCACAATGCTCATGGGGGGAAGGTCTGGGGATGTGTTAAGATATAATGAAAGCAGTTCATCTCATTTGGTCTAAGAGGGCATGGGGGATATACTCTGCTTTGTGATTGAAGTGTTTACATCTTGAAAAAATAATCTTATAAATGATTTGATAGGATTCATAGGTGTTACTTTGCTATTTGTTTTATCTGTGTTTTATTGAAGGAGAAAGCTAGGAAATGGGTATAGGTAGTCATTTTGGAACAGCATGCCCCAAGCCCCTAAGTCCACTTATCAGCCTGATTGAGAAATACTCGGTTGGAACCAGGAGACCCTCATTCCTCCACCCTCCCCACACTCCACCTTAAGCAATAAGTCCATTTATTAGTCTGATCGAAGAGTTCAGAACACCAACACAATAACACAATGCTAAAACAACAGACCAAGGCTAGTTTGGGGAAGATAGACCAGGTAATGTGAGCAAACTCAGTTGGCCTGGGCAACTTAGGAGAACCCCTCAAACTCAGTAGCCTAGAAGAACTCTGCCAGCTCAGTGGACCTGAGTAGCCTAGGACGCCACAGACCCAGCCAATCATCAAGAGACACAATGCAGAGACCCCCAATGGCCAACCCCTCCCTCCATGCCCACTGTACCCATATAAGCACCTGCTTCTTGTCACCTTAATCAGCCACCCACTCTGGATGCCTCTCCACTTGGAGAGATTTCTTGTTCTTCTTCCTTCCTATCTATCAATAAATCTCTTGCTTTTCTCTGACTTTGGTCTCGACATTGAATTCTTTCCTTGCTGAGACAAAAACCAAGAAAGGGCCTGCCTGGGGTCTTCAGACTCAGGCCTGCTCCCTAAAACCCCCATTCATTGTATATTTGTTTGTTTGTTTCTGTGTTCTTTCACTCCTTCCTTCTTTTTGTATTAAGTACATATTTCTGAGTCTAACATTTAAGTGTCCTTGTTGTTATTGTTTTACTATATTGTTGATTAATTTTCCTAATGATTGCTCTGGGGATTACAATATGAATCTTAACTGAAAACACACTAGTTTATATTAATAACAATTTAATTCTAATAGCATATAGAGAGGGAATACTCCAATATAACTCCCTTCAATGCCCCTCTTTTGTGCTATTATTTTCATTCCACTTTATAAACTATAGTCCCATTAACACAGTTTTGTATTTGTTTTATGTGTTTGCCTTTCAAATTAGTTAGAAAAAAAAAGAAAAAATCATATTTTTTTTACTGTCTTTACAATTATCTGTAGAACTGGTACTCTTTGTTTCTTCGTATGAATACAAGTTACCATATATTCTCCTTTCTTTACAGCTTGAGTGTCTACCTTTAATATTTCTTGTAGTGCATACTTACTGCTGATTAATTTACCCAGTCTTTGTTCACTTGAGAATATATCCATCTTTCATTTTTGAAGGATAATTCTGCTGAATAGAGAATTCTTGATTGACAGTATTTTTCTTTCAACAGTTAGAGCATACCATCACACTCTTTTCTGACGTCCTTTGTTTCTAATGAAAAGTCAGGGGTCCCTTACATGTGATAAGTCAATTTTTTTTGAGGTTTTCAAGATTTTCTCTTTGTCATTGGCTTTCATCAGTGTGACTCTGATGTGCCTAAGCATGAATCTCTTTGTGGTTCCTTTATTTGGAGGTGATGACTTTTTCTTGGAAATATAGATTCATGTTTATTATCAAATTTGTGAAGTTTTCACTTACTATTTTTTCAAATATCTTTCTTCTCTCTTTTATCCCCCTCCTTTAGACTTTCCCATTATGCATATGTTGATGTAGTTTATGGTGTTCCCCAAGTCCTTTAGGCTTTGTTCATCTTTCTTCATTCATTTTTTGTTATGTTTCTGGAGTAAATAATCTCAATTGACCTATGTTCAAGGTCATTAATTCTTTCTTCTGACAGCTCAAAGCTGTTGTTTTGCCCTTCTGGTGATTTTTCATTTCAATTAGCACATGTCTCGACTCCAGAATTTGTATTTGGTTCTTTTTTAAATTCATTTATATATCTCCACTAATATTCTCTGTTTTATTCTTCTTCCTTTTAGCCCTATAGACCTGGTTTTCTTTATTAATTTTAACGTATTTATAATGTCTGATTTAATGTTTTTGTCCAGGAAGACCGATATCTGGGCTTTCTCAGGGACAATTTCTAATAACTGCTCTTTTTCCTATATATGTGACATGATTTCCTGTCTGTTTGCATGTCTAATAATTTTCTGAAAACTGGACATTTGTGATAATATATCATAGCAACTCTCCTATCATATTTCCACTATTCCCAGGGTTTGTTTTTATTGCAGGGGGATATATTGTTGCTGCCGATGTTGGGGGCGGGGTTGCTGTTGCTGACATTTTTTTGTTATTGTTAAGTGGGTTAATGCTATGAATTTTGTATTTTCTGTGTAATGGGGCCACTGAGTTCTCTGATATTTTTTAAGTTGTTATTTTTATTAATAAGTCTGATTGCCTAGAGATCACACCTGTGTTCATGGTCAGCCAGTGATCAGTCAAAAGATTTAAGTGTTTTGTGCAAGAATTTTCCATCTTTCCCAAGAAAACCTGTATATGAAAGCATGCTTTCAAATGTCAGACACTTTACAAGTCAGTTTTAGTTTTCACTTTTGCTTGCCAAGACCAGACTGTTGAGTGACTGAGGGCTTCTTTGTTTCCAGGCCTCTCTTTCATATATGCACATCCTTCTAAATACCCAAGAATATGTTTAACCTTCCTTATGGTCATCTAGTTCAAGAGGTCTTCTTTTTACATTTTTTCCCAGGCTTTTGTTTGCCCCAATTGAAATCACTTCCTTAGATAGCTGCAACATTACCAGCATGTTGCTATCATTCTTGGTAACACCACAGGGTAGGACTTCGTTCACAGAGTTGAACTCAGAGTCAAAATTAAGAGCTACAACACATTAGGAATGTATTTTCCAGGGAACTGGTAGTTCCATTAAAATATTTACTGTTCTATGGAATAGGGGTTTTAAGGGAGCTCCAAAAGAGGTCAGTCTTGTCTATTGGCCATTGAGCAGGTGACTTTTCATGACCACGACACCGAGGTGGATGCTACTTCTGTCCCACTTTAATCTATCCCTCTATCCCTACACCAATATGCACAATTTTGATGAACAGAACTCTTTTGTAAAATACAGCTTTTTTTAAGGTAGTATGTTCGATCACACATTAAAACATTTGCAATGCAATGCTCTTATTATTAATTTCTAAATAGTTTACATATTTCTGTTTTAATCATCTTTAACCCAAGAGTTAGTCTTTTACCTTCCAGATTTGTTTGGTTTGTTTATTTGTGTCTTTGTTTTTTTCTGAACGCTGAAGATATGTCTTAACAACTTTCTCATATCCAGTGTTGTCACTGAGAAATACAGTGTCATTTTTAGTCTCATTTCTTTGTGACCAATCTGTTTTTTTCTCTCTAAATTATATAAGGATAGTTGTAGTCCTTTACATTCTAAAAATGTCACTGAAACAGTACAAACTTGGGGGAAAGGGGATAACTCTTGGTGAGCCCTCACCCATGCATTTGTGACTGTGGACATGACTAAAAAGCAGACACACCAGAAGAGATGCAGGGTTTATTTAAAAGGATAAGAAATCCAGGACCAGATGGTTTCACAAATGAATTCTACCAAACATTCAAAAACGAAATAGTCCCTATATTACACAAACTCTTTCAAAAAATCAAGAAGGAAGGAGTACTACCAAACACGTTCTATGAAGCAAATATTACTCTAATACCAAAACCAGACAAAGACAATACAAAAAAGGAAAACTACAGACCAATCTCCCTAATGAATACTGATGTAAAAATATTCAACAAAATCTTGGCCAATAGGATCCAACAATGCATCCATAAGATAATACACCACGACCAAGTGGGATTTATTCCAGGGACACAAGGATGGGTTAACATCTGAAAATCAATCAATGTAATCCAACACATCAACAAAAAGAAAAATAAAGACCATATGATCATATCAATAGATGCTGAGAAAGCATTTGACAAAGTGCAACAACCATTTATGATAAAAGCCCTTGAAATCCTTGGGATAGGAGGAACATACCTCAACATAATAAAAGCCATATATGAGAAACCCACGGCCAATATTATCCTCAACGGTGAGAAGCTGAAGGCCTTTCCCCTAAGATCAGGAACAAGGCAAGGATGTCCACTCTCACCATTACTTTTCAATATAATACTGGAAGTCCTAGCCAGAGCAATTAGACAAGAGAAAGACATTCAAGGGATTCAA